>OMKK01003175.1:13202-28709 GCA_900302305.1 Polymixia japonica | reverse complement strand
AGCATTATTTAATACACAGGACAAGATGTTACTATCCCTTGTGCCATAATCCAAGGTAAAAAATAGTTCAATAGTTGTGTTTTAAAATCAATTTAGCCAACTCCAAAAGACAGTTCTTTGAGGGACAAACACATCTGTTTTCTAGATTTATGGATCATTAGAGAGAATCATTACTTATATACAGATCTGTTCAGAAAACCTACTGCTAGAAATATTTTACTAAGGGCAGATTCTGATCATCCCTTACCTTTAAAAAATAGTCTTTTACTTTTCCATTATCAATGTGTAGTTAGATATGACTTGATATTTAAGTGTGTTTACACAGGTTCAAGTGGTTCCTTTGGGGTTTCAAAATATTAGAGCAAAAGATTTCACTCTGAAAATGACGTTGATCTATTGACAATTGACTCTACAACTAATAAGCGTAATGTCTGTACTATTGAATGCCTAGAAAGGGATCCATAAAGATCCATAAAGCTTCACAAGCATCTGTTTTACAGAACTTGTAGAACAGATGTATCCTAAAATGGCCAATATACCAATTCCAGTGCAATGTGTTACTTTTTTTATTCTCTTGGGAGAAACATACAGTCCTTTTTTGTTACATTGTTTCAACTATAGAGAACATTTAACAGGCCTGCCTGATAGAATATGTGAAATGTTATTGTCTATTGAACATGTAATACTCCCATTTTATCAAAGAGGGATAGGGCAAAACATTTGTTACTTGCCTATCAAACATTCACTAATATGTGCAAAAGAATAAGCATCTTTGAGCACTAGGAAAAGCGTTATATAAATGTGATATATTATTATTATTTGATTTAGGATATATTACTTTAATTTTACAGTTTTGTTTGGCAGCCATTATTATTATTAATTATTAACCTTCATTTAACCAGGTCAATCCAGTTGAGATACAAAGACCTCTTTTTCAAGGGAAGCCTGTCCAAGAAAACAGCATAAAAGAGATAAAGTTACAACATTAAAACAGACAAACACCAAGGCACAAACATGCAATAAATCAAACAAAGCCTATTACACTGTTCATAAAAAACATGTGCAAGTACAGAAGGAAACTGATGTCTATGCTTCTAAGCATGTTTGCCAAGATCAGTGCGGACTTTGGGGACAGTTGGCTGTAATAGTCGTTTGAACGTAGGCAATAAGATCTAGAAATATAACCACAGAGGTATGATGGAATTAATCCAAGGATGGATTTACAGATAAAATTGTACCAATGGGTAAGCCTACGTTCAGCCATTGCTGCCAGTCATTTGACCGTGCTTATATTAGTACAGATGGTGCCCCTCTCCGAGGCCTCCACATTAGCACTTGGGCATCGTTGGCATTGGGCCTCTCCAGTGCGTTGGAAGGGATGGGCTCCTGGCAGTTGAGGATGTGGGGCTGCTCCTGGTGTGACGGACCCACCCGCGAGGCCCTTGAACCTAGGGGCATATGTGGGCGCAGAGCAAAGTCCACCTGCATCCGCCACCGGACTGTCCGCAGCACGATACGCTCCTGGAGGTGAAGGAGGAAGCGTCGTGTTAATATGTTCGATACTGTGTACGACACGCTGGACCCTGTGCACAGCAATGGGTATGAGTGATGCAGTCTATTTTAACTTAATGATAAGCATTTTGTTCAAAACCTCACGTGATTATGCATTATGTCCTCTGCTCTGACAGTTGGAGACAAATCGGAATATATCATAGCAACTTCAAATGAAACCCACTGTGATGAAAGGAGAAATATAAGATATCCTCATAAATAGTGTATTACGTATTTTACAAGAAAGTGCCTATCTAAGGACTATTTCTTTATTGAGTCAGGGGATAAAAGGATACAGAGGTGTTAGCAGAAACAAAAGGAAGGTTAGTGTTTCATCCTGCAGTCCAGTGAGCAGGCTGGTGTCCCTCCTAAAACTGGAGTATTCATTTCTACATTGTCTCCTGGCTCTAAGTAATCGATATAGGTTGTGTTCCGTTCAAATTCTCTAACGATAAAGCAACAATATAAAATAGCATGACTACCTGCCCTAGGATATCCTAGAAGAAATTTGACTCTTTTACAAACCTGTTTAATGAACACACTCTTGATTATTCTATATATTTATGATGACTTGTGAAAGCTGTACTGTAATCTTGATAGGCTATTGCGGGGACTGTACTCAGGCAATATAAAAGCAATCACACTTAATTAAACCTAAGAGGAACATTCAGGAGGAGCTGGTATCCTCACAGTAATCCAAAGATGTATCCAATGTTCTTCATTCCAAGCGGGCAAAAACATACCACTGTGCACATGCTGTCAGAGTGTGTGTGGGTTTTTCTTTGTAAATATTATGATTATGATTGATTTTTCCACATGATAACGTGTGTTTTTGTGCCGCAGGCTGCTGTAGTGGTGAGACAGTCTGGCCATTAACTGGAGGATGCAGGTTCAAGCCCTCGTGTTCGCAGACATCTGAAGTATCCCTGAGCAACACTCCGAGTTCCTACCAGCCTCACGGGTGCTGTTCTGCACACAGGGAGCTGTGGAGGAGGGGGGTCCTACAGGGTCCTTAACCTGATGTTAAACAATACGTTTTTGGAAGCTTTGACTTTTCTGTCATTGTGAAATTGCAACCACGTTCATTCGTGAAATTTCAGTTGCCAGCGTCGCAGTTTTAATGTACGAATCCTAGCATCATTCACTGTAGACCTCAACACCTCAAACTGTTGAAACTCCATTGTCTCAGCTGGACATAAAAACTCAGAGTAGCTGAGTACTCTCTGTATGACAAGGTGGGTTGTCCTACCTTGGTGACAGAGTTCATGGCCACCAGCCAGGTGATGAAGCTCTGGTCCCTGGTAATGTGGGTTAACATGGGCGTGTTGCTGTTGCTGATGGGCACCGCCCAGGTCACGCTGGGGTAGAAGTTATCGTTCATGCTGACTGTTAGACGCGATGGCTTGGACGTGGGGCCTGTCAGCGTGACTGTCTCAGTGGTGTTGCCGTACCAGGGGTAGCTGACGCCATCCGAGTCACTGATGGCCTTGACCCGTCCCTCACGAAGCTCCGGTAACTCCCAACTGGACCTGCGGCAGTGGAGAACAGGACAAAATGAAAGCTTTAATGACAAATACTAGGTTCCGCGTTTTTTTCTATAGTTCTATGTTTGTGTGTGTGTGTGTTTGCATCTGTAGGTCGTTAACACATCCATGCGTAAACTCCTGTTTAACAATGCATGGTTTATGCATGGCGACATACACATGCAAACACACGCAGACACACACACACACATACACAGTATCTGATGGTGGACATAACACCAGCCAGAACTTACATCCCAATGTCACCATAGGTATTGTAGAATTCCATCTGGGTACAAGCTTGGATCCAGCCCACCACCCAAGTCTCGTTACGGGGCACTGGTGGCATGACGATCCCCGCGGAGGCCCTGAAGTAAGGTGTCTTGTAACGGAGCACGATGGGTGAGTTCTCTTCAATGATAGTCGGACATTGGTCAATGGAGGCCGACACCTCATACACTACAATGTTCTCCCGTCTGATGCGCGGTTTGCATGCGATGCTCTGAATACAGCCCATCGTACTGGCAGATAGCAAAGTAAGCAGAACCAGAGAAGAAGGGAGCAAATGATACCTGGCCAGTATGCACATCGGTCCCCTTCGGGTTCCACCCTTGCCTGAAGAGCAGATCAATCTTTTAATTGCCCATCATCACTGATTGGTTGTGAAGAAAGGGGGGAAAATAACGGCATCACTTCAAAAGTAAACATAAAGTCAACATTTGTTGGATATAAAGGCGTCCACAACCATATTTTCGAGTGAAATGCAATGGTATGAAGGTGAAAGCGCAGTGGAGAGCTGGGGGAAGGTATCACAGTTCTCCGCAGCCTCCTTCCCCCGTTCTGTCTGCTGAGTGCCGCACTGCCCTTGGTGCTTGTCCCCAGAAACTGCAATTCGGCCTCCCCTGGGCTGTTTTGCCGTATATCCGACGGCTCCTTTATTCCTTATCGAGTCCCCACGTCCGGCTGCACGTCGGTGCCCCTTGATCCTGGTGGTCTGGTTTCGGCTCTGTGTTGTCATGTCAAGTGGCGACGGGGCAGCAGGTGCGTCAGCGGGGGCTGGATGCCTTTGTTTGGTTGGCTCGTATTAGCCTACATTTGTGCGGCGCCCTCAAAAGAGAAAAGGCGAGACGATCATGACAGGCTCACGTACAGATTCCTTTCTTTGACCTATTGTGGCAAACGAAAAAAACAACAACTGCCCCCCCAAAAAACGTGACCCATAACTCGGACACAAACGGGCTATATTTTAATGTTTTCCTCATAATGCATTTCCATTCTTGAGATCAGTTGCATGAATGGTGCATCATGAATGGAGGCAGCGAGGCGGATAAACGTGCACAAAACAATTAATATACCCAGCCGTCGAGACGTCTCTCGGGTACTCGATTCCTCCGTACGATCCTCGACCGGAGTAAAGCATCATAGTTTTAAATCGCTTGGATCGCAGAGCATCGTACAGGGTCGCGTCGTTCAATTTGGAGGTGCTGATGCTGGAGACAAGCAGCGGCAGGAGGGAGGGGCGTCACCCGACCTCTGCATTGAAAAAAAAAAAAAACAAGTGCAAGCGGGCGTGGTTTACACGCGTTAGCCACGCCCACATCGCTTCCATTGGCTACTCATTCAATAGCGGAAGTAGTGTCTCCTCGCCTCACCAACTTCCCAACTGACACGCATTCACCGGTCCTTCAACCCGCATCCACCAACTCTTTGCCTCGTCGTTTCACGTTTAGAGTCTTGTGTTGACTTTTTTTCCTGTCTGGTTTATGATTTTCAATTTTGCCTGTGCCTTATCTCAGAGGGTGCCGAGCATTGTGTACAAGGTTGCGTTGATGATGAGGCCGCAGGTTGTGTTCGTGTTAGGCGGGCCCGGCGCCGGCAAAGGGACCCAGTGCTCCAAGATCGTGGAGGTAGGAGAGATGGGGAGGGGAATAACAATCAAATAATTGGAGAAATTGGTATATGGTTCGTCTCGTTATTTGGAGAATGGCATTTAAATTTCGATTTTTTTTTTTCGGGGGGGTTGTGTTTTAATGGCGACTTTATATGAATGGATATCTGTACTTCCGGTTGTCCTCTAAACCGAACCTCTGTTATTAGCTAGCTAGTTAGCTACACTGAATAATGGCTTATTGGCGCTGATATGCAGCTTTATTATTCATTATTATTATTAAATTTCAATGTTATTAGCTTTCTCAAATGTTTCTCAATCTTCCTCTCTATCGAATGAATAAAAAAACCTATTTCAGCCCCATTTAATCATCACTGACCGGCTTTCTGATAAGCTAACATGCCAAATGATTAGGCTAAACTAATGTCTGCTTAGCTACAGCAGACAGACACAGTACAAGCAGACCCACACCTTATTAACACGTTGCTCTCTGTTGCAATCGTATCCTTGACTTATATAGGCAGTTATTGTTGTGCAATGGTTACTGTGCGTCTCGCAGGTGTTACTATATGATCGACTTTGAACAAACAGTTCAGCTGTGAGTAGCACAGTCACAACCTACAGTTATAGTGGAGAAAGAATAGTTGCAAACCTGCCCTTAAATAACAAAACCGTAGTAAAATGTCGATGTTAAATCTGATTCTTTTCGTCGCCTATGATGAGCAGCTCGTTACTTTTTTCCTACCCAGTGTTGTATGAATACATGATGATGGATATTGCCGCTGGCTGCATTTGACCTTAGGTAACCTCATTGTTAGATTAAAACACCACCTGCCAGCCAGACTGGGGCCCTTACTGTCCCTGTGGCGCTTTTTACTGTTTTTTATATGTTGGGGTTGCTCAACTCCAGAACCATGTAGTCAAGAATCTTGCATGCAATGAAACAATCAGTTGTTAAATGCTTGCCCATATTTATCAGTCTGCTAAGTAATTTTTGTTTTTTTGTCATTAGGAATTAACTTAATTTTTTTATGGTTACTAAAAATTCTAGTCAAAGACTACACTGCTTGGCATGTGCTAGGCAGGCTGAGTCAGTTCATTGATAAGGAACCTGCACAGTGACCCCCATTTATCAAGCTATCATGAAAAAGAGTGCAGAATCTCCCCTGGAAATGGACACTTGCTACGTTGTCTACGCCAATTACAATCTACTGCCATTGATTGAGCAACTGTTTGCAAGATACTGACTATTTACATATGGCACACCTAAACTTGTGTGTTTGGTGACTCTTGCCCTATAAATAAGAAGGCTTGGCACAGCGAAACTTGCTTACATGCAAGCTACAGAAAGGAGCATAGTAAAAGTAAATCAAGATTAAATCAATGACATTGATGTTGCTGTGGGATGTACGGCATGAATATATGCAGTCTACGTACAGTAAGCCCATAGGGTTTAAATGTCAGCATGATTGACTAAATAGCTCATTCAGATTTGATATCTCTTAATACAGTGTGCAATGTCTTAATACTTTAGATTCTATACACCACATTTATTTAAAAAAAGCACCAACCCTTTACTAATGTGACCCAGCAGTTAAAAAGTTTTAAATGCAAAAGTCTAAAAGAGACAAACTTGTTGTTGATCATTTTGATGGACACTCCTTTGATGTTGGTCTGAAAGTCCAAACCATAAAAACACACGAAGCTACAGGTCCACAGGGGGCCGGCCTGGTTTCAATGGCACTCACATTACTTTGATGTGAGAGAGTGAGTGAGTGAGTAAGAGAGAGAGAGAGAGATTCTGTAACCCAGTTCTTGTTCATGGGTGTTACTGGGTGTTGCCTGCCTTGCTGTGGGTATGGTGGTTGAGCCTGAATTGCAGCTAAGCATAGAGACTCCATTCATTCATTGCACAAGGATTGGCCTATAGCCTGGGCCCGTGAGTGAGAGGAATTTAGTAACTCTTATAAGGCTCTCTTCCCCACTGCAGACCTTCAGTGCTAATAGAGCCACAAACATGGTTAAATGACAACAAACTGTCACATGACTCAATTACTGTTCTTCCTCAGTAATTGAGTCTTATTAGCAATTTAATCTTGAAGTGCTTCATAGAGATTCTAGTTTCTTACACATGCATGTCAGTTTATTTTAAAAAATGTCTCTCTCTCTCTCTCTCTCTCTCTGTGTCTCAGAACTACAGCTACACCCATCTGTCGGCTGGCGACTTGCTGAGGGCAGAGCGAACTAGGGAGGGGTCCGAGTTCGGACAGCTCATCGACAACTACATCAAGGAAGGCAAGATTGTCCCAGTAGAGATCACTATCGACTTACTTAGGAAGGTATGTCCCAAATACAGGTATTGATGTCTAGAAGTCAGGTTAGAGTTAGAGTTAAAAGCTGTCATCCTATTACAGTATGACCTCTTTTTAAAAACAAAAATAAAACCATTTTAAAGGAACATATTGTGTATTGTCCCTCTGGCGTTTACAAGGCAAAATGCGATCACAATACAAAAGCATTCAACATTGAAACGTGTCTCTAGTATGGAGCCCAGCATTGGCCATTTATGCATCGGGCACATGTAATGACATTTCATACATTAATTTCCACAAAGTATGGTAGAGTATAGAGCCCAGCTAAAGTTCCCTGCAGATATTTCCAGGTCATTTTATTCTAGTAACACAGTAAAAACGTTACACATTGTAACTTTAAGTGCTCGTCTTTTTAATAGCACATGAGCATTTTGGCAGTAAAAATAGATTAAAATATTTAACATTTTGACAAAGAATGTTCCAAATGTTTGTGTTCAATCAGGCTATGGAGGAGACCATGCAGACAGATGAGAAAAAGTTCCGCTTCCTTATAGATGGCTTTCCCCGCAACGAAGACAACCTCCAGGGGTGGACCACTGTCATGGACGATAAGGCAGACATCAAATTTGTGCTTTTCTTTGACTGTGGCACCGAGGTGGGTCGTGGAAACGAGATATCTACCCCGTTTTGGTGGTGCTCTGATTTTTGGGCTTGGCCTTGGGTTGATCTTGAGAGCTTTTATATTTTGTGTACACGGTCTATCTCTCTCGTCTACAGGTTTGCATTGACAGATGTCTAGAAAGGGGGAAAAGCAGTGGACGCACAGACGACAACAGAGAAAGCTTGGAAAAACGGTAAAGTCCTTCCATGATGCAGCCAAGTCAAGTTTATTTATATAGCCCTTAATCACATTACAAAGGGCTTCACAAGCCCACGATCACAAAGAATTAAACGACACCCCTGACCTTAACCCTCCATTGGACAAGAAAAATCGCCCAGAAAAATCTTAGTTAGGAAAAAAAATGGAAGAAATGTTTGGCAGGTGTGCAATGGAGGGATCCCCTTCTAGGGTGGTCAGGTGTGCAAAAGCTGGCAGATTTCAATCAAGAAACAGATTGTAAATGGAATGATAACAAATTTACAATTGGACTAATGAGGCAGTAATAAAAGACTAAGGAAGTGAGAGTGTCCAGCTGAGTCAACATCATAACAGTCTCCGGGACGTCAGCGCAGCCAAGCCAGTACAGTCCCACCCATCGCCCCAACAATTGTCTTAACGTCACGGGACACAGACACACCTCCCTAGGGAGGAAGAAAGGGAACCCACTCATAGCCACAGCAGAGACATTCATTCTTCCAAGCACAGAAGGAGACATTGCACACAACATTAGACATGAAAAAAGGAAGCAATGTAAACAGTATGAGATATAAGAGGATGAATGCAGAGGAGATGGCCAGGGTGAAAAACCCCTTCAGCTGCTTTTTTCATTTATCATTTAGCCAAATGCTGAAGTTGTCCTTTGAAAAGCAATCCCACTTATCCCCAATATACTTAAAGGTCTTTTTATTTATTTGAAAAGCTTTACCTCTGACCCTGACCATTAATTGATTTATTTTATTGATTTTCTCTTGTTAACAAAGCACTCCAAGCATATCTGATCAGTATGGTTCTGACTCCATCCACTTCATTTAACTTGCCGTTTTCTACCTGGATTTGTCTTTTTGACCTAATTTGTTTCCGTGTGTTGGCCGGCCCCAATACTAAGCCTTTCTTCCTGTGCTGCAGGATCCAAACCTACCTGCAGTCCACACGACCAATCATTGACCAGTATGAGAAAAAGGGCAAAGTGCGCACCGTGGACGCCTCTCGCGGTGTGGATGAGGTGAGTAAAGAGCCATTTCTCAAGGCTTTTACAAGTATATATCATCAATATAATATTCAGTATCAATATAAAGGACAGCAGAATGAACTGGCTGCATTTAAATATGCACAACTGCTGAAATAACTAATAGAAAAGAGCTGTTTTGCTTGCCAGGTTGTGTTGACCTGTTTTTATATCTGGGACTACACCAATAAAGAAGTCATGACGGAAGCAAAATGGATAAATAGCCTCAATAATGAAAAACATAAAGCATAAGAAGGGCTACATCTCCAGTATTTCAGCTGATTAATTATTTAGATTTTTCAAATGAATAAAAACAAAACAAATACCTGGCTTGTATTGAAATGCAGAATATATTTATATCATGTTAAGATATTATATTATACATGCACACCAATGTTTTGTTTTTCAGGTGTTTACTGACGTAAAAGCAATTCTAGACAAAGAGGGTTGAGCTTCACCATCTGCCAGCAACTCTTCTCTTCACAGTTACCTTTTAGGTTTCTTTTTATCAACTGCAATTACACTATACTAAGTTTATATGTCCATTCATGACTTTTTACTCTTGTCTGTTTCTTTTTTTTTTTGTCTCTTTTGTAAATGCCACGCTGCTCACTCTAGAGTGTATATACAGTATGTATGGGTGTGAGTGAGCTACAAGCAGAGATGACTAGCAGCCACCTGTAAGTGACCTCTTGTTACAAATTCAGAAGAGTTCAATGGTGGCAGCTCATCTACACTGTTGCATCTTTCATCATAGTTTGAGGCCTTTGCATAGGAATAAGTACTATTGCTAGCTTGGTGAGGCACCTATTATTGTTCTCAAGCAAAGACACATAGTAGTACTGTAAGTTTACAAAGTTGGTCTAGTCTTGTGTTGTCTTTAGACTTGTGTGTCATTGGTAGTGACATCTCCAGAGCAGACGTAATGCTTCTAAAAGACCAAATGGTTGTTTGTACCTGTTATGGGTCATGAAGATGATGGACTGGGCCAAGCGTATCCATCTTGTTTCACAAAATAACAGTGTGGCCAATGCCCTCTGCCTGGTGTACCAATGGTGTACCAATAAAACATGTCATACAACTGTCTCATGTTTTATGAAAAATAAATATGAGAAGGGGACCAACAAGTAAATCCCATTTGAACAGATGTACACTTACAGTAAAGAATTTGGAATTGGCCATAAATAAGATTGCACTTAAAAATGTGGAAAGTGGTATGATAGGTCTGCTTAATGCACTGCTCCTTTTATTCTGTATTTTTTTGTGCCATGTAGAATTATCAGATGTCAAGACTCTGTGACTGAAAACGTATTCTTCCATGAACATGAAGCTCTGTCTTCTAGAGGTGCATAATGTGATCACGTTGTTGTCTGTCACAGTATGACTGGATTATAACCGTGGAAAAAAGGAACATTTTGTTTCCACATGAACTGGGGAAAATAAAACTATTTAAAAAAAAGAATGTGCTGACTAATCAATTTTTCTAGGCCAATGTTAACTAATGTTTAACATCAATCTAGAATGTACATGTGGGAGTGTCTATGGAGGTGTAATTGTAAAACCTTAAGGCATAGGTCAAGAAATGTGTCCATACAGAAAGTATCCAGTGGATGTCTCGCCAGCCTTGGAGGTAATTATTTTTAATTTGAACACTTTCAACCCTTGGAAATTTCCAGCTACAATTAAAGTGCAGCATTTCCCCTAACTATGTATAATTTTACAATGCCATAACTCCCCCCACCACACGTACACACACACACACACACACACATCCTGAGCACTTTGTTGGTTTTAACCTAAAAAGCCAGTAGGGGGCAGCCTGACATCACATTTTTAAAAGATGTAGCTAGTAATGGAAACCATCAGCAGAAAATTCCTTTTTCAGAAAATAAATGATCTATCGCCATACCTAGTCATCTACTCCCCACCCACTACATGTAAAAGGTGCGTTTTTGCTGTATTAGGTAGTAGATGCCACAGGTCAATCCATTGTCTCTTGTAGACCTCTTAGATCTGGGAAGGGGAGTAAATGAAAGTGAATTGGAGTGAACTGGGGATAAGAGAGCAACTAGAATGCTTCCTTTTGAACACTGCTATACACATATACTGCTGACCACTTTATCCATATAGCAATGAACACAGGTTTTGCTAAGTTTCAATTATGTCATTGCTTAAACCATCTAAAAATAAATTAAGAACGACTTCTGTTTCCATACATAATGCATTATTTTTCCTTTATTTTTATTTATATTTCTTATATATGTATATATACATATATGTATATGTATGTATATATATATATATATATAAACTCTGCAGTTACAAACAAATATATATATATTGGTAACATTCCTGAGGATGTTTTAGCTTGAGGCCTGGTGTATTTACAGCTTTATGGCTATACACATTAAAAAAATAAGCTTACAAGACACAGTACCTGACAAGTATACACAACAAAATGTCAATGAACTAAATGAGAAAACTACTATACACTTTAAGTGCAGTTCACAACTACCGTGGGTTTAATGCTGTCAAACCTATAACGTGTTAACACTAAGTGTGGGAAGGCAGCCACTGGAAAAATCTCAGTGTAAGGCACGGTGAATACACTGCATATGTACAAGTGCACTATAATCCATAGCAATACGTACCACAAATTACGCAATGACAAAATAACAAACCCCTTGAAAAGTCAATGAAACCCACTGCACTAGATAAGTGAAATTTTGCATTTGTGTAAATATAATTATACTCTGCCAGCAGATGGCAATCTGTAAATATATATTATCCTATTCACAAAAAATAACCTAGTTAAACATAACTAATTATTAGGTTATTCCATACTGATATCTGTAAGAGGATCATAACAGTGCTTCCCAATTTGAATGAGAAAGAAAACTGTCCTTCAATAATAACATTTTGCTAAATGCTAAGTATGAAATACAGAAAACTTGCTCATATTCACATTTCAAATGTGTACATTCCATTTTTAGACATTCCCACAGAAAAGTATGATCTTTTTGATGATCATTTTTTTGAAATACTAATGAGCTTATACAAAGTAATGTGCATTATTTACAAATGCATAAACAACACATGTCTCTTTATATGATATATATATATATATATATATATATATGTGTGTGTGTGTGTGTGTGTTCCGGTGTTCACATTTAGAGAAAATAAAATTACAATCTTTTAAACAACATGGTGGTAGATGAAAAAACAACACAATGACAAACAACTCGTCCCAGGTTCAACAGGCCTTAGCCAGGCCGACCACTAGGTTGGAGGGAGTCCTGCGATACTGAGCCTTGGAGTTAGTGACCGCACCATGCTTCTGTCGGAGATGAAGCCTCAGCTGACTCTTGTGTCTGAAGTGGAGGTCACATTTTTCACACTGAGGTGTAAGAGAAAGGTACATTTTAATTAAGATCACTTTTTAAATAGACTCATTTTTAAAAATAACTACACATGACTTCAAACTTGTGGCCCTTCGACCATAACAACTCAAGTTCCTACATACGTCAATGAGGACTCGTGACACGAGTTAGGGTTAGGGGTTAGGGCTAGGGGTTAGGGGTAGGAGCTAGGGGTTGACTTCCCAATGGGGTCACCCGTGCTAAAAAGCTGCTATTCCACCAAATAGCATAGTTTATGTATGTATGTTACACTGCACTGAGGTGGCAAATATCATAGCAATTAGTTGGTTAAACCATACTTGTGCCAGGATGGAAAAAGAAACTCCTCTCTAACACACACACAGCTTTCCAGGATTACTGCTCTTGGCAATGGGGTTTATAACTATTGATAGCCAGTTGTATCACAGGGAGGAAGGGATTACTCTCTCATTAGCCAGCTGACACACAGCGTCAGGATAGAATGGCCTAAGTAGGAAGCTTACATGATATGGCTTCTCTCCAGTATGAATACGCATGTGGCTCTTGAGGGTCTGAAGATGGCGGAAGTGTGTTCCACAGATCTCGCAAGGGTATGGCTTCTCCCCTGTGTGAATTAGCACGTGCGCACGGAGATGGGCCACCTGGGGGAACATTTTAAAAAGACAAGTTATTGGCGGACTAGTCAATATGTAAAAGTGTCTTTCGACAAGTGACTGATATGGACAATGAAGGAACATTGACACTAAGCTCCTTAAGTCTCCTAAATTTGGCTTTTTGTTTTGACTATATTGTTGCCCCAAATAGTTATGTTCCTCACCTGAACAAATCGGGATCCACATGTCTCACACTTGTACGGCTTCTCTCCCGAGTGGATCCGGGTATGTGTCTTCAGGTTGGCTGGCCGGTTGAACTGAGCGCCACAAATGTTGCAGTGGTATGGCTTTGCTCCTGGAATTTAAATTGAACAGGTTATGCAATGAGACACAAAAATCAGTAAAGTCTAGTTTAAAGCTCTTTAAGACAATGGATAATGTATCAGCTGTCATTAATCTTACCAGTGTGAACAGTCTTGTGGCTGGCCAGGTTGCCTTTGTAGCGGAAAGCTGCCTGGCAGCAGTCACACTTGTATGGCTTGTCACTGTGAACCTGGAGCATATGGCCTTTTAAGGAATCTGCCTCTGTGAATTTGGAGTCACACTCGTTGCAGAAGAAGGTGTTGTTTTCTTTAGAAGAACACAAAAGAGTTTCAATTGATGTGCAGTTAGAACCGTGCATTCAGAACACTCCAGTGGTGTGTGCTGACTGCAACTTCTTGCTAAAATAACCGTGGTGCTTCATTGGCAGTGGACTATATTTAGACTAATGCTAATATACGGTTGTATATCCTGTCCAGGAAGACACTCACCACAGCTGGAGGTGGAGTACTCTGAGTGTAATTTGGTCTCTTCTCCACTGTATGAGCCAGGAGAGTGAGGACTCATCTCCAGGTGCTGAGGGCTGTCACAGCCACAGGAGGAACATCTGAGCTGGCTAACCAAGGCAAGGAGAATACAATTAGTTAGCAATTATGTTTATATTTAACACCAAACATTTATTACTATTATCATTAAGCAGCCGAAAAGGACATCCAAGATCTATCCTAGTATCAGTACTTTAACATGGAGTTTCACCTGAAGCTGCTGCAGCTGCTGCTATGGAGAGCAATCTCAGGAGTGATGATTTCTCTATGCTCACTGCCCATCTCTCCCGACTGGACCTCACTGTGTCCATCTGATCCGCTAGTTTTACTAGGGCTTGATGTAGAGAGGTAGGCTCCAGTTCCGGCATTGCCTCCCCACTGAGCCTCTTTTTCTTTCTCATCAGCAGTCTGGTTCATAAGAATAAACTTATACTTCTTCCAGTTGCGAGCCTTGGCTGCTTTAGGGCACGCAGACGGCTGTTTGAGGCTCATCGTCGCATTTCGGCTGCTGCTGGACTCTGTTGGAGAGTTGGGCTGACAATCAGACCTGAGGGGGCTCTGAGGGCTGTTTATGACACATTTACCGAAGCTTAGGGGAAGGCCCATGCAGCTGGTTTGTGGGTGTTGAACGGTCTCTTCCTTCATGGGGGAGGCAGGCCCTTGGAGGCTCCCGAGGACCCCTGTCTGGCAAGCAGAGCTAGGCAGAGGTGGGTTGATCGTGGTGGGGGAGCTGGGGTAGGATGGAATGGGGTTGTGGGCGATGATGGACTCAGTGCCCGCCAGGTTGCTGTTCGGCCCCATAGAGCAGAGTTTCTGAGATGCAACACCTCCTTTGGGAAGGGAACTGATCTTATGGGAATCGGACAGCTTCTCCACAGGCTTGGGGAGGTGTCCGTAGACGTGATAGGAGCCTGAGGTGTTGATGCCACTGAAAACACTAGGGATATAACTCCTGCACTCCTGGAGAGGGGGAGAGGGTCCAGGGTGGGTGGGTCTTAAGTTTGTCTCCGTTTCATCAATAGGCCTCAAAGCAGGGATGTCCTCGCACAGATGCATTGAATTGTTCTGTACCTCTTCAATCTGCACATTTACAGACTGCTGCCTAGAGAAAGACATTTAAAGAAAATGTATGAATTCAAATTTATATCCCTTTCATATTGATGTAGATAGCAGTGAGATCATTATCACCGTATTTACCTATTCAATCTCCCTCACCTGGACTTGATGAACCGGTGGCACGTGTCAACCACATGTTCCATCTGGAGGTAGAGAGCTGTGTTCATGGTGGCCAGGACCAGACTATCCTTAAGGTTCAAACGGGAGGTGTACATGAAGTCCAGTAGGATGGAGAAACCTGTAGGGTCAACGTTGGGGTCCAAGCTGATGGCACTAAGGTTGGCCTTCTCAGGGTCCATGAATATGGAGTAGAAGAAGCCACTATAAGCAAAAGAGAGAGAGAGAGAGAGAGAGGGGGGGGGGGGTTGTGG
>OMKK01003159.1:8026-22736 GCA_900302305.1 Polymixia japonica | reverse complement strand
CCCCCCCCAATTAATTCACAACCTTTCCTCTGAAGCCATTATCACAAGACTGGTTTGCACTGTGCAGTTCCCAGGTTTGTGTATGTGTAAACGCTCTACCATAAAGGTATTATCTTCAATATGTTAAAATCAGCAAAAAAGTCGAATTACCACTTTTATTGTAAGATGTAGGATAACGGCAACCTATTCGTTTCCCTATACTTTCTAGTTGTTTTGTACCCCCATCAAATGGCTCCTCCCCTGAGCCTGCACAAACCAGAAACACCAAGCTTGTTTTGGTTTGTTATTGTAGTTCACCTCACTAATTCTGGAGTGCCGGTCTTACCGATGGCACCTTTACACTCCTTCCCAAGGTTGTTGCTGTACATTGTAATGTGTTCTTGGTGTGAATTCAAACTCAATAAGGATTGGTATGTATGTAACAGGGAGAGCGCTTGTGTGTGTGTGTGTGTGCGTGCAAGTGAAAGTTTTTGTTTTTTAAAGAAAGGAAACAATTTGGTAAATATATAATCTTGTTTTAAACAAATCTCTTACAATTGTGTACATATTGTAAACAAACTTTTTGCAGTGATATAGTAAGACTTTACATCACATGGATAGAACCTCTATACCACTATGTAAACATAACTTCTCAAACCCCTTCCTTTATTGTTTGAGTAAATAGAAATTCTCTTAACTCTAAAACTGCACATGAATTTCCATCATCATCATCATTCACTTTGACGTGTATATATAAAGGGCAGTATTTGCTTCTATACATAGAGAAGACTGGTCACATGTATGGCTCAATGTAATATAAGGCATAACTCACAACTGGGAAAACATGGAAGGCAGATTCACTTTAACATGGATAAACTGTATATGACCCCCTTAAGGCACACATTTATGATTTATAGTCTTGCTGTGTAACTGAAGTGTACCAGGAACAGGTTAAATGTTTGGTTTTAAAAGGGGAGACTGCCAAACTTTCCCTCTTTTAAAGTCAATTTTCCTGTGTCCAATCAGAGCCACCAGAAACGCACATAGACAATCAGTGTGATGAAGAACACTGCCCCAGCAGCCACCTTGGCATAGGTGGAACGGGTGTTGAGATATTTGGCATCACTGCGGTACTTCTTAGAGAGGCTGGACAGATTGCTGGCTTTTGTGTCTAGAGCTGAAGGAAATGTAAACAAGGGTTAAGTGACATTGGGTGTTTCTTCAGTAGAAGATGAACAAAGATTTTTTTAAATGTCTGTGGCCTACAGAGCATTTAAAATTCAAAGCAGCAAATGTGAAGTTTTTTTTTGTTTCGCTAGTGTTTATTAAAACAATGGTGCAATTTGGCCTATGGGATAAATAAAGTCAATCTAACAGGCAAAATTTATTAGCAGTATTGCCTTTGAGATGACTAATCTATTTTGTGTAGGAGACCCGGCCAGGTCTGATGTTGATGTTACTTTAGTGTACTTGCCAGAAAGGGCTTCGCCACGTTGCAGAACTTCCTCAATGTTGGCCACCATTATTCTCTGGACATCATGTAGCTCTGTGTTGATGCTGCCCAGGTTCCTCCTGGCCCTGCTGTCGATGTATGACTTCTTGGTCTTCTGGATGTATGTATCTAGAATAATGCATGTGAAGCTCAGTCAAAGTTTCTTTCCTTTGCAGTTTATGCTTATAATTATCAAAGATAGTTATGCAGGGTCTGACGTCATATCAGTTCGAAAGATGTGGGCAGATAAAATAATTTGCTTCCTTTCCAAAGTGTTCAGAAAAGTTTGGATGTTTCTTAAATGTGCTAAAAAGAAAGAAAACTTGCTTACCAAACTCTATGAAAGAGTATGGCCGTGATACTGTGGGCACTCTCTTGCCATACTGGTCGTGGAACTCTGTTTGGAGGTCTTCAAGATACCCAAAAGCCATCCTCTTGGGAAATGCAGCATCACATAAGGCCAGGTAGCATACGCCATGTTCTATCAAATAGCTGAAAACAAAAACAACATCCAGCATCAGTGGTTGTTGAGAAATACAATCGAGGCCTGGAATATTGTCTAAAATAAGTAATTTAAGTATTTAATAGTTTTATTATTTTGGTGTCATAACCCCTCTGCTTTAAGAATGCGCGTACGATTTCGCTTGTTAGTTTAGATACTTCAGAATATTTTCTTTGCATTTCTGAAGAAAAACCAATACACTCCAGGCGGAGGAGCAGCGATCCATTGCGCCTCTGTTTACTTACTGAAAGGAAGTATCTCCAGCCTCCAGGGTACACCGGGCAGGACTCTGGGCGTTCAGTTTACGGCACAGCTGTTTGGCTTGATTCTGGTAGTGTTGGAGGTCTCTTCCTGACTGGAGAGGATAAGTAACAATCGGTAGTGACCATTGCCACACTGTCAAGTTCAAGTTAACAGTAGTTTAACGGTAAATGCAAATAAAGCAACGCCACAAGAAATATAAAGATAGTTATCGCAGTGAACCCAATGTGGGTTCGTTTTCCAAGCAAGCAGGTAAGATAATTTTTCATCCATTCATACCTGTTCTTCTTCTTGCATCGACGCAGCAAGTGGTAATCCGTCCGCTACACGGGCGATCATTGTGAGTAAAACCATGTTGGTGGTTAATTATCGGTAACATCCACTCTGCTCGGTACGACAGGAGATATGTGTTTGTGCTCATGAAGTCTTGAAAGGAGTTCAATTGGCTGTCAACTTCGATGATGCAGATTGAATGAGCTGGCCGGAAGTCTACGGTGCGTCGGGGAATTGGTTCCGAGTGGCAACCGATAACGGCTGCAGATCGTCAATGTATCATTGTCAAAAAGAAAGGCATGTCAAAAATACTGCAAAAAAAGACGATGTTTTTGAGATTCGATGAGACTATTTTCTTAAATAGGAAGTCGGTCATTTGTTTTTGAATTTCTGGTAATAAAACGACGTCTGACGTGTGTTACGATAATTTAGTTCGTTGTGGTGTATTTATTGTGTGTGTGTGTGTGTGTGTGTGTGTGTGTGTGTGGGGAGAGGGGGGCTTTCAGGAAAATGATAGGATCAATGTTGTGAAATTTACCATAACGGACCAGACAGTCGGCCCGGGGCGAGTCAGACGAACCGCATCTCGATTGCTAATGTCTGTATTGAGGATTGAAAGATGCAGATGCAGTCTCTCGATACGGGCGCCCGTCTACTGTCTCGACTAAAGCCACTTTGAATTAAAAACACACACAGGCACAGAGGATCCATGGACAGATCCTGTACAAAATGGTAATTTTGCTACATTGCTGTAGCATTTATTTTGTCTGTTGTTTATTTGTTTGCTTACGTCTGTCTGATATCGTGGCTCCAGATGGCTGTGGAATGGCTGCTCTTTTCGTATTTTTCGTTTGTTATTGTTTGTAGAATGCATTTGATAATTATTTTCCCACTTTTGATATTGTGAAATTAGATGATATTTGGCATTTGCTGCACTTAAGTGCCTTTAGCTTCCTCGTTTCTCGTTCCAGTTTCTAATTCTATGATGAATCTGAAGTATAATTTTGTGTGTGTGTGTGTGTAAGGGAGCTGGTAGTCGAGGCTCTTTATCCATAATGTGCACATTTAAAAGGCTGTATCAGGGTGTTGAGACATGACAAGACCAGCTGACTCTGCAGCTGGACTCATCTGTGCGCTTTTTGGCTCCTAAGACCACACTATTCTACACTACTCTATCAGAGAGCTTATAGAAATGTGAAATGCAAAACATTGCCGCTGTCCACGTTTCATGCTATAAAACACTATGTTACAGGTTAGCGTAATATTGCGGGCCTTGCAGGCCGATCTGACGGAGAGACCGAGAGTGTTTGTGCGTGGACACATTTTAATCCTCTGAGTACAGAAAACCCCCCCATTCACTAATAAAAACGACCCGGCGCGTTGGCACAGTGGCACCGCTACAAGCGCTTGAAAGGCCTATTGTGTGCGGCGCAGCTGGCAGCGTCGTGCGTTGTGATTGGTCCGCCCCGGGCGGCGCATTGCTATCGGTGTGTGTGTGCGTGTTTCATAAACCGGCTAAACGGTCTATTTTGCTTGTCTTTCCTAGAAAAAAAAAAAAAAAAAGCATCGAGCTTCCCCCCCCGTTGCCTCGATTCAAGGGTGGACCACTTTCCCGACTATTTCATCCTCTAAATAAAGCACGCCGCCCCCTATATGCCTCTCATCTCCTCGTATAACCGCGGCTCTCCCCCCGCCTCCTGTGTTTGCCTCCCTCTCGTCAGGTCGGCCTGTAATGTCCGCGGCTGAGGAGGAGAGCGGCTGAGGAGGAGATGGGCTGCACCTCGGCCAAGCAGGTGTCGGCCGTGCCCAGCGACGAGGAGGGACGGAGTAAAGCCTACAGCAACGGGGATCTTCTCTCCGGTCTGTCGGCAGGGCAGGAACACTCCCCTGCTCGTCTATCCGCTAAGTGTTTGTGTTTTTTTGCAGGTTCCATCCCGAATTGCACGTCGTAGTGGAACTATGTCGTCGCTCGTACACTTCTTATCTGCTAAATCACCAAAATCGCTGAATAAGCTTTCACCATTAAATTGCTGTGCTGTTATATATTTTGTGTAGTTGGCCCGTGGATAAAGAAATGCGAAACAGTTTTTGTGTAAACACCTGACGGCTAATCATCACTACAGTATTTTCATTTCAGTTTATAATGCTGCTGCAGATAAATAATATATGTACTGTGAAATCGTATGATAAAGCAATGCCAGTCAGATTCATTGGTTACTCGAGTTAGCAATATGCATTGTAATGGGTTTGAATCTGTATGTGGCCATTATTGCTCTGCATCATACCTGTTTTCCTACTTCATCCCTTCCATGTAAGAGGGAGAGAGGGAGGGTGCAAGTGTGTGAGAGAAGGAGTGAGAGGGAGTGAAGAGGGGAATCGGGTTGACAGCTCATGTGTTTGCTGCTTGCCAACCGTTGTTCAAATAGGATTTACTTTGAAGCATGAGAATTCAAGCACATAATTACTTTGCCAAGTACTGGACTGTGAGAACTATTGACCCAGATTTTGCTGATCGAAGTGGCTGTGAGTGGATAGTCCTCCGCTTGTCTACCACTGTCCGCAGTTGTCATGTATTAATAGATGTGTTCTTCTCCCCCTCATAGATGAGTACAAGATGAAAGCAGTGGAGAAAGTGAAGTACATCAGTGGAGAAGAGGGAGGAGGGGAAAACCAGGACATTACTGTGTGTGACATTTTTTTTTAATCGTATTGCTATTTTTCCAAATCTGTAAATTGAGATATGATAACTATTTAATATGTCAATTGATAGTGTGTGTGCGCATGCATGTCTTACAGGAGAAAAGTGCCCTACTTGGCACAGGACAACACACAGATGACAACGGACCAAGTGGAAATGGAAAGATACTGTTAGTGTTGCTGTTGTTTGATACCATTCTGCTATTACAATGCCATTAACATGTTTATCATGAGTTTCACTGTTTACTGAATAGTGGGTAATATTCTGTGTACAGTAGAACCTTGTTTATCCAAACAGTTCGTCATATCTCAGGTAGGGCCATCATGACATCATGGAACAGTGACTTTGAACTGCGACAAGTAAGGCCATTAAAAGGCATGTCTGTAACTGGCTGTTCCATCTTCCTTGCAGTAGTATCCACTCCTCAGAGAGCCAGCAAGAATTCTTCCGAATGTTGGACGAGAAGATTGAAAAAGTAAGAAATTACAACTCATCATTGCAGCATCGTCTGCTTCACAAGCCGCTTTTTCTTTCCAAAACCCCACGCTAAGTCATATATAGAGAATAAAATAATCCCATCGCTTCAATAATTTTATAGTGGGTATGGTTACCGTAGTGCACATAAAGACATCAACATAGGGCCGGGAAATGTATTGATATTATGTCGATATCGTGATATGAGACTAGATATCGTGATATGGCGTAAGTGTTGTCTTGTCCTGGTTTTAAAGGCTGCATTACAGTAAAGTGATGTCATTTTACCAGACTGTTCTAACTGTTCTATTATTTGCCTTTACCCACTTAGTCATTATATCCACATTACTGATGATTATTTATCAAAAATCTCATTGTGTGAATCCATCCATCCATCCATCTTCAAGGATGATGCATCTTCCATATCATTGTGTGAATATTTTGTGAAAATACCAATAGTCATCCCTACATCCCCACAATATCGGGGTATTTGGTAAAAAATATTGTGATATTTGATTTTGTCCATATCGCCCAACCCTACATCAACACTTGTTGCTTGCTCCACAACCTCTGTTGGTTCACTGACTACTGCTTTAAGTTTGAATACATGAAATGAAGCATTATTCTCTTTCTGTCTTTTGTGTACAGGGGCGGGACTATTGCTCTGAGGAGGACGATATGACATAGCACTGTTTGTCCTGTCAACAGTCCCACTTAAAGAGGAACTGCTATTCCAGTGTTATGGATGGGCTGTACCATATGAAACCATGTCTGGGGGTGGACCTAGTTTTGACTGTCCCATGTATATGCTTGAGAAGACTGGATTACTGACTTGAATCAAGCACCTTTTTCAACCCTTTTGGCTCAATAGCTCACCATAGACATAGACACAGAGATCACCCCCAAGGAACAGTATTTTCAAAATCTAAGCTGTTACAGTGTTTATAATGTATCACGTCTCCCTAAATTGAGAGCACTACATTATGTTTACCTCTTACCTGGAGTGGACTGAGTGCAATGCCTACTCTTTCTGGACAGAATTAATCTCATTATGAAATGATGTCAATACATAATAGAAGACTGAAATGTGAGATATTGCCTCTCTTAAGGAACAATTACCTTTCATCTCCTCACTGGATAACACCTGAAAGGTAGATGGACATGCCTGTCTAGATGTTTGAACCACTCAGACTGTTGCAGATGTAAATGGGTTACAATAGAACTAGCAATGCGCTTTGTCGACGCTTAACAATAATGAACATAACGTCTCCATCTGCAAAATTCTGAACATTTCATCCTTGAATGCACCACTGAAAAATCAATGGGTAGAAAACTTCCTGCATTCCAAGACATTTTTTTGACAGTATTAACATTTTTTCTACAGTATGTTGGCCATAAAGTACAGTGTATTCCTGTCCATGTCTATTTATGTTAAAATGTAGGGTTATATGTGTTGAATAAGGCTCAGGGTTGAAGTGTTCTAGCTCATTGTCTCATTTAGTCAAGCCCTTTTTGTCAGTAGATATTGTTGCACCAATCAAATGATAGACACGTCATACATGCACACATAAAGCAGGGTTGCAGATATTTCCTGTTTCATTATGTTTCACTATTCAGTGTTCATCAAGAATTTGTGGCAATGTTGCATATTAGTCTGATTCTGTCTTGCTCTCACAAGTGTTATGTCATTGTGTTTGTTTGATTTTTTTTTTTGTTCATTTCTTTTTTGTTTTTCTAGTAAAAAAAGAAAAAGAAATGTTTTCAGAAAGTCATCCCAGCAGTTGACACTGGTGTGGCGTTTTAATGGAAGTTGGCACAACAGTTAGCACTGCACCCAGCACTCTGTCAACTTTGTCAACAACACAATAGTTTTATCTCAAACATTTGTGGCGATAACATCCAAAATATAAAGGGGTAGCAAAAGAAAATTCATAGCACAGGCTGTATGATATAACATTCAAGGGTGCCTCCCCAAAAGATACTGGGTTGTTGTAGGCTGTAGTTCTCAGTCTCTTCAGTAAAAGAAGTTCCCTAAGTGGATGTCAAGGTTTACCAAGCTCCAGCTTCTGTCATAGTTGACCACTGACCAGTAAGTGGTCAGCAGTAGCCAGTAGTTTCATACTCACCTTGCTTCTCTTTATAATCCTGAGAGGGAAGGGCTGTGGGCATTTTAGCCACATGCTTAGAATACTACCATAGATGGTTCAGTTTTTACTAGTTGCCATCTTTCCAGTGCAGTGTCTCGTCTCCTTTCCATAAATTATTCACATAGACTCACTGGTTGGCCGCCTGTCCTATATTTCTCTTATTATGGTTCAGTGACAGCACGGTGGTTCTGCCAGTTGTAAGCCGTCAGTGTTGCTGGCGTCTCTTGCGATGGTGGCGACGGCCTTGGTCGTGGATGGGGCCCACAGGGGGGTCGGGTGTCACTAATCCGTCGGTCAACCTTTGGTAGACCAGGCTGGAATCAGATGCCACCGCACACAACAACATGGGAGAGCCCCTGTCCAACACTGATCGCATACTACAGATTTGAGAGAGCAGAAGAGAGGGGCCGGTGGGGGAGACAAGGATAATGATGAGAAAGAAACTACATATTACGGCCAAATGATAACAGTGGTGTGTTAGATATGGTAAATTAGAAGACAACCAGTGATAGTCTAAGTTTGCAAAAGGAAAGCACTGAGAGAGCCCTATCACCTTCTATGGCTAAGAGATTGGCGAACAGGCAGAGGAAGAATAGTATGGATGGGAGCGCCCTCCTTCTCCCTCCCTTCCAACAACACCACCTGCAGCTCAGGACATCTAATACTAGACACCTCCTTCCATTGGCGTACTGCAACGAACAGAATGAACAGAAATTAGGTGTAAATGTGCGGGAGGCTTGGGCTTCCTTAGGCTATAGCAGTGTATCGGTCAGGACACAATATGGGTAACAAGCCTGTTTCTGGTAGGTCTTAGGACATTGTAATGAGTCTAGGCCTTTGCATGGACCTTCATTTGCTCTTTAGGTTAAACTGATGTATGTGCTCAAAGGGTTTAAAACCTTTAACATTGGTCTAAACCTTGTAAAACTCACCCTCAGCAAGATCCATATAAACAAGGAACGCAGCATATACTTGAGCACTGTCCTCAACCTCTAGATCCATCATCTGCTGATACTAACATGACGAGAGGGGATTAAAACATTGGTTACTACATAATTTATTTAGAATTAGCATTCAGACTGCATCATCATTCGTGCCATTGTCGACAGCCTAAACGTGATCACTTTCTTTTGCTCTCACCATCGGGTGCTGTAACATCCAATTAGAAGGTAACGGTTTCTCAATCAAATCCACGTCTGCTATGTGTGATGCTTCCAACATTTTAAGAAATAAATGAATAGTTTGTTGCTAACTAATGAGAGTCCAACGTCAGGCTGTTGGGACATGTGTAAGGTTTGCATCAGTGTTTTCATTGGTCTGCCGACGTGCGACACTGTGACTGGTCCGGGTGGAAAATGTTGCCAAGTACCGCTGCAGGAAAAAGAAACGCTTATGGAAATAATTTAAATTATACCAATTTATTTGAATACATATACATATTATTTCCTTTGCATAAATAAGGTTATTTCAGAAATTTAACCGAACAGATATTGATAACTCATAAATGCAGGCACAATTAATAATAAAGAGGAAGAAATTCGAAATAAATAACCACAGCCAAAGAAATGTAATATATAAATGTCCTTTTTTATTTGCCTGATGTATTAGCCTAATGGCAATTTGCATTTAAACTGTCTTGGAAGGGTGGATGGTTGGCGGCACAAGGCCAAGGTAAGCATAACGCCCACCTCACCTGTCCGCATCAAGATGTCAATATTAAGTCAATGCTCCATGCGTCAGTCTGTGTCTCTCTTTCGCTCTCTCACTACCTCTCAATTGCTGTGGCATTGAAGCTGAAAAAAGCTGCCACGGTGGAAATAATGCCTTTTGGATTTGTGGGATTCGGACTATTTCTTTTTGTTTTCACTGGGAGACTCTCGCATACCTGCGCAGAGGAATCGCTAATTGATCCCCTACGACCAGTCCACCGGGAATCCTCCCTGCTGAAGCCCAAAGTGTTGATCGCTATCCTTGCGCGCAATGCAGAGCACAGCCTCCCCTACTTCTTGGGATGCATTGACAGATTGGACTACCCCAAGGATCGCATTACCATCTGGTAAAAATCATAGTTATTTAACCTACTGTTAGACAGAAAGTTGCAGAATGAGAATATGCCCCTGTATAGGCTTATTTAATTTTGTAGATGCTACACAAACCTATTAGCAAAAATATTGATAATTAACATACAGTAAGGTATATTATAGCCTATACAATTCCAATATCTTTTTACTTTGGCTATTTTGAAACTACTAATTTAATGCCACATTAGCAAATAGGGTGGATGATGGCCTGAATTTAACCCCTCTTCATACAAGTGAGAAAAGCAAACATGGTTCTTGGAGCAGAGAGAGACAGATAGAGAGACAGGGTAGGATAGATAGATAGATAGATAGATAGATAGATAGATAGATAGATAGATAGATAGATAGATAGATAGATAGATAGATAGATAGATAGATATTGGAGTGTCAGTGCACTGTGAATGGACAAGGGAAAAGAAAGTGGAGAAGTCTCGATGTTCAGTAATACTCCTGAACCTTTCATCTCAGGGCAGCGTCGGACCACAATGTGGACAATACTACGGCCATGCTTCAGGAGTGGCTGAAGAGAGTACAGCACCTGTACCACTCTGTGGAGTGGAGACCCGTGGATCAACCAAGGTGAACATTCACTGCAAAATAGTATGTCTTTGCAATTTTACAGAGGTAGCCACCCTCATCGTTTCCCTTCATGCCACCTTTCAGAAAAGGCCAATATCTTCTATCTCCGTATTGTCTAACCATAAGCTTTATTAAATGATAGTAAACCTAACATGTTGCTATCATCTTGAAACGTCCTCTTTATTGAAGTTGTTAGACTCCACTCATGAGTGATAGCTTCTCTCTCTGTCTCGCTCCAAACGTCAGCTTCTATGCGGATGAGCAAGGCCCAAAGCACTGGCCTGACTCTCGGTTCACCCATGTGATGAAGTTGAAGCAGGCAGCACTCGGAGCTGCCAGAAGACTATGGGCCGACTTTATACTGGTAAGACACTGTTATGAGCTGACAAGAACAGCTTCAAGACACAAAGCATCATGAACCTGATTACTTACTACTGATTAGATTAGATTCAAATTTATTGTCATTATACAGCACAAGTACAATGAAAAGAAGTTTGGCATCCAACCAGAGTGCAAATGTAACAGTAAGTGCAGTAGCAATATAAACAATGTACAGGTACTAGATTATATATAAATGAGTACTACTGAGTAGTATGACAATCAGATGTATGTACTGGGATGAAGATCTTTGAACTGAACTGATCAGTAAAAGTGAGTATCACTATGACCTCCAAAACTCTGCGGTTATGTCTCTTCCTTGTCTCAGTTTGTGGACAGTGACAACATGCTGACAAACCGCCGGGTGCTAACAGACATGATGGCTGAAAATCGGACCCTTGTGGCGCCCATGTTGGAGTCACAAGTTCTCTATTCCAACTTCTGGTGTGGCATGACCCCTCAGGTACAAACTATTGTCGACGAAGAATCGACAAACTATATTGGGCCACGTCCAGTGTATCGTCTATGGACATTGCTTAAAGCTAATCACACAAATATAAACAAAAACTATTGGGAAAGCAAGTAATCAGATTGATTCATGAGCCATATAATTGGTTTTGTCACACTCACGTAGGGTTACTATAAACGCACCCCAGAATATATCCCCATCCGCAAATGGAAGCGCCAGGGCTGCTTTGCTGTTCCCATGGTGCACTCCTCCTTCCTGCTGGACCTGCGACGAAGGGCAAGCCAAGCGCTGGCCTTCTACCCTCCTCATCCCAACTACCCCTACTATCTAGACGACATCATGGCCTTCGCTTTCTCTGCGCAGCAGGGAGGTCCGACTACACACAACACGTGTTCAACGTATTTTGATTGTTTTTATGTAAAAATCTATCAGATCTATCAGTGTTCACTCTGCTGGAAAGTCAAATTGGTGCGTAGGGCAAAAGTATAACAATCCAGAATTCAGGTTAAGGGACTTCAACACAAGAATGAAAAAAATATTTAAAAATAATACTAAAAAAGGCCACACAACATAGTTACCATAGACATTCATGTGATATCCATAGCTGCTTCACCCCTGGATAAATGCCTGTATGATATTCTTCTGATATTACTCTACGTATTTCAATGTTCAAAGGATTTATCTTACTTGGACCTAATCATTGTTATCCCACTTGATGCAACCTGCAGAGGTACAGATGTATGTGTGCAACAAGGACCATTATGGATATTTGCCGCTGCCCCTCAAACAGCATCAGACTCTGGAGGAAGAAGTGGAGAGTTTCACCCACACCTTGACAGAAGCGTTGAGTAGGAACTTGTTACACACGTTCTAACTATATAACTGCCAATGCGGGACACCTGAATGAAATTCATGGCCTTCTGTCTTTCATTTTATTATTCTTTTGTTTTGCCCTTCTTTATATTCTCACACCTAGATTCTTTTTGCTTACTCTGTCTCCTAGGCCCGTCTCTGTGAGGCCATTTTGTTTTATTCACTCTCACAGTCCCGTCAGAATTCTCACTCCTCTGTTAAAGCCAACTGCCTCATTTTTCACTTGCTCCCCCCAGCTCTTTTGAAATTCCCCACACTAGTTAGTTATTCAAAGAAACACTAAGGAATTACCATGGAAAGCAAAAAAATGCTTACTCAAAACAGTGCTTTATAACTTCAGATTTGCATAGACTGTGTTTCATCTGAAGTGATTCAGTGTAACTTTCATTCCAGTTGACTTCACCATGGAGCCTTCTGAGTATTTGCACCATAGACCCAAAAAACTAGGAAAGATGGGATTTGACGAGGTACAGATGCATTTGCGATAGCTGAATATCTATTTTCTTAATTCTTCAAGTAAGACGTGGTGCTTAGGTGAATTGGATTTTGGTTGATCGGCAGCTGAACAATTTATAAACCTTTTATCTTCCACTTCTAGATCTTTCTGATCAATCTGAAACGCCGCTCGGACCGGCGAGAGAGAATGTTGAGCACCTTGGCCGTCCTTGGCATCGACATTACTCTGACAGAGGCAGTGGATGGCAAGTACGACCCAACAGTCCACATTACACCCTTTTTAATAACCTAAAAACACCGATATTTATCAGAAATAACCAAAATCAAAATCATCATGACCATTGTTTGTGACTCTCATTATATTCCTTTCAAATGTCCAATTTATTCTAGTGTTAAACTGTGGAATTAGAAAAAAAAACCCAAGTGCAATCCCCCCAGTTAGCATTTTTGCTTTATTGACAGTAGGGAGGGTGAGAGAGAGGCAGGACAGAAACTTGGCAGCGTTCAACCATAGGCCAGCAGGGTTTTATGCGCTCAGTGAGGTTTCATGAGGTCTTAAGCACTGCACCATCTCTGGGCACTACCAATGCAGTCTTTGCACAGACGCCAACTCTTCACTTGGCTTTATCTGTCACAAGACATCCAGGGTCCGCTTGGATATCTTACGGCTGACTGTGATTTTAACTAGAATGTTTATTTCCGTTATTCACAGAGCCTTGAACTCTTCCCAGCTGCAGGCGATGGGCATAGACATGTTGCCTGGGTACAAGGACCCGTATTCAGATCGCGTGCTGACTAGAGGGGAGATAGGCTGCTTTCTCAGTCACTACAACATCTGGAAACAGGTTCAAACTTGTTCTCTGCAATTCTTCAACAAAATAGACCCCTATAGGTTAAGTGCATAACACCTTTATTGCTATTGATGACTGAATTTAACTCACTGTTTGAATTCAGTGAAATCGATGGCTGTTCACCAGAATAAAGGTTATGATCAGCAAAGTTACTGGACGTCTGCGCTGTCAGCCAGCCAGTGGTGTTTGTCTCCCCCTAGGTGGTGAAGCAGGAGCTGCAGCAGGTGTTGGTGCTGGAGGACGACGTGAGGTTTGAGCCCAGGTTTCGCAGCAGGCTGATATCCATCATGGACAATGTGAAGAGAGTGGGGCTCCACTGGGACCTCATGTGAGGCCTCATGGGAATAGTCTCCTTATTCCTCATTGATTCAGTGTATTAACTGTTTACCATTCACCTTCATTAGTACCGCTCTCATTTCTCAGCGACTTCTGTAGACAATAATGGCCTCTTTCTCTCCCCTTCTCCGACAGTTATATTGGCCGTAAGCGATTGCAGGTGAAGGAGCCAGAGTACTGGGTAAAGGGAGTCAGTAACCTAGTGCACCCAGACTACTCGTACTGGACCCTGGGCTACGTCCTCTCCCTGAAGGGGGCCAAGAGGCTCCTGGAGGCCGAGCCCCTGAGTAAGATGCTGCCTGTTGATGAGTTCCTACCCATCATGTTTAACAAGCACCCAAAGTGAGTCCCTTTAAGTAAACCGTTATTTGTCATCTGAACCGAATGCAGTAATTTATGAACAAAGCCGATTTCTAAACCATTAACAGTAATGAATTGTCCAATTTTATCATCAAATAATTGTGTAAAGTGTGATTGCCATTTTGTGGGTACACAAGAGAGCTTTTTATATCAAGCACCGTCGTATGAAACAGCAATGATCCCTATTTTACTGTTTTTATGTTGAACTATGTTTCCTCAGAGAGGAGTACATGCAGCACTTTGAGCAGAGGGACCTAAAGGCATTTTCAGTGGAACCTCTGCTGCTCTTCCCAACACACTACACCGGCGAGCCTGGCTACTTCAGCGACACAGAGACCTCTACCATCTGGGACGACGAGGCTGTAGCTACGGACTGGGACAGGGACAGTACAAAGCGAAGGCGTAAGCAGGACAACGGGGAAGCGGAGGATCGACCTGTAACTTCCCTTTCGCTCTCCAGCGGCAAGAGAGATGAACTCTGAGTGGGGATGTCACCCCCCC
>OMKK01003148.1:2626-15622 GCA_900302305.1 Polymixia japonica | reverse complement strand
GGAAGACTCTATCTGACTTTGTTCATCACAAGCCACCTGTGTAGGTAGTGTCTCGGTCAGATTCAGTGTAGTTGTCTGAGATAAGACCTCCGCGGTTGGCTGAGAATCTGGCGGCTCTTGAGGTAAAGCAGAAATAGGCTCCACATCAGAGATCAGGCTCGAATTGGAACCTGGATCAGGAGCTGAGATAGGGTCCCGGTTTGTGGCCGGGTTAGAGTTGGGGGAAAGGGTGGGTTTAGGTCCAGGATGTATTTCAGGGGGGGTAATGTTTGTAGTGGTGGGGGTAACGTCTGAACTTTGAGGGGATACAGTGCTTACGTCTGGCTCAGAGGCCGTCCCAGGTTTAGGGCTGGAGCTAGGGGTTGGATCTAGAACGGGAGCTATCACAGTTTCGGTTTCAGAGACAGGGTTGGGGTAAGGCATAGGAGTTACCTTCCTACACATCCTCCGAGGGGGCTTAGGAGAGGAGTGCTTGAGGACCACCATCTGAGAAAGTCTATTTGAGGCTTTATTAGAGGGAAGACAGGGGTTCTTTTTGTCTGAAACTAGACTGGGTCGTGTGGGTAATATATCCTGAGTGTCTGGTGGATTTGCTGTGTCCATTGTGTTACAAGGTTTTTCTGTGTCATCTGTGTGTATCATGTTGTGTGTTTCCGGTGTATCCTGTGCGGCAGCAGGCTGTGTGGTGTGTGTTGGCAATGTAAAGGTTAAGGATGAGGTGGAGCAGGAATCATCTATGGCTGATGTTTTCTCTAGATCTGTTGATTCTGTTGAAATCTGTTCAGTCGTGGTTTCTGTGTCCTTTTTCATCTCCACTTGCGTCTGTTTCACTTCTCTTTCCCCATCTGCTAAGTGTGTCTCTGTCTCTGCGTCTGTAGACGTGCTAGTGTCTGAAGTACACAAGTGGTGTGTTTTATCTCCCTCGTCATTTCCCTGATCCTCACAAATACGCTCTGAGAAATCTTCTTTTTCTGTGTATTCATCATTGTGTGACTGTTCTGCCAGGTTTGAAGGTTCTGTCTGGCCTGGGTTTGAGGGTTCTGTTTGGCCTGGGTTTGAGGGTTCTGTCTGGCCTGGGTTTGAAGGTTCTGTCTGGCCTGGGTTTGAGGGTTCTGTCTGGCCTGGGTTTGCGGGTTCTGTCTGGCCTGGGTTTGAGGGTTCTGTCTGACCTGGGTTTGAGGGTTCTGTCTTACCTGGGTTTGAGGGTTCTGTCTTACCTGGGTTTGATGGTTCTGTCTGGCCTGGGTTTGAGTGTTCCAGTGGTTCTGTCTGCTTTAAGAGCTCTTTCTCTTCAACAATGGGTTCCGTCTGATAAGAGGATTCTATCTGGATGGACTGTTCTACCTCATTTGAGTGTTCCTGGTGATCTGAAAGTTCTGGTTGTTTTAGCTGTTCTTTATCTTCACAATGCTGAGCTTGTTCTGAAGGTTCTACCTGCATTGGGCATTCTGTCTGGTCTAAGAGCTCCTCTTGCTGAATGATTTCAGTCTTGTTTGGTGGTTCTGTTTCATCAGGATGTTGTTTATTTTCTGAGCAATGACTGAGAGATGTCGTGTCAGAATGGCCCATCTCTTTGGAATGTTCTGTTTGCTCGGAGAGTTCCTGCTGTTCCGTGAGTTTCTTCTGTTTGGAAAGTTCTGGATATTTTTTGTCTTCATCCTGTTCTGAATATTTTGTCTGGTTTGAGTGTTCGATCTGCTGGGAGAGATCAATCTGAGGGTCTTTTTCATGTGATTCTATCCCGTCATTGTGTTTTTTCTGGTTGATCTGAGCACTCTCACTGCAGGATATGTTTTTCTCAGTGGAATCCAGCCTCTCTGTTTTTGGAGCAGTGGGATATTCAGGCAGAGAGAGAGAATCTTTATTCTGATTCTCTAAAGTCTGGTCCTTAATGTCCAGACTATTGTCTACTTGCTGTGATTCTTGCTGCAGGTATGACTCCAGGAGGCGGTCCAGAATAATCTGGAAAGAGTCAACGCTGAACTCAAACTGCCGTCTGAGCACACTCACAAACTTGAGCTCCAGGTTTTTGCCACTGTTGTTAGAGAGGGAGATGAGGCTCCAGCGGTCATGTTCATTGAAGACCTTGACCATCTTCTGGACGTAAGCCTCCTTCATTGTGGCGCTGCTGATCCTCTCCCTGTTGACCCCAACAGGCAGACAGTCTAGTAGGCAGCCCAGCACAGACTCCTTGATCACCTGGTAGAAGCACAGGTCAACAGACTAAAACTAAAACTAATGATAGCAACCTCACTATATTATCACTTGTGTTATTGGACTAAATACTGTGATACTCTTGGTTTAGCTTCCAATATAATCCAATCAATCCTTTTTAATAATATAGTATTTATTCAATATTATGTTAAAATTGCATGTAGCTGAGCGCAGGGTCAGCTACAGAGTAGCACCTCTGGATTCAGTGCCTTGCTCAAGGACAATACAACAGAGCAAGGATGCTGGCTGTTGTAGGGCCTTGAACCCAAGGTAAAATAAGAGCCTATTCATACCTGGAAGTCCTCTTGTCTGGGAAGTTCTACTCCAAAGATGATATCCAGGTCTTTGTAGCTGGTTCCATTGTCTCGGACTAGGACGTGGCTGGCCGTGGAACCGTTCAGACGCACGTCCCTCACCATGATGCCCTGCTTCTCCAGCCTGGCCCTCACCGCCGTGATAATGTCACGAGGACGCAGCTCAAGTGTGGGAAAGTTCCCGCGCCCATGGATTGGAACCACCTCAGACAGAACCTGATCAAGAACCTCTACCTGCTCAGCATCCAGGCTGTGGAACCGCTGGCTGGATCTCGTTTCAGACATACTGCTGCCCTGCAGGGAGGGGGAGAGGGAGAGAGTTTATTACAACTTTCAAACATAACATTCTGTATTTCAAACGCTATCTCTTTCATTCACTCACACATGCACATGCACGCACACACACACACACACACACACACACACACACACACACACACAGTCTGCCAGTCAGGTGTCTGCAAGTCACAGCTTTGCTGACAGATTCTTCACAATGCTAATATGCTGCTGTGTTGACAAGCTGACAGGGAGAGCGCTTCATGTAGATGAGCTTTGCATAAATATTGTTCTACTCTGCTCAACCAAATCACTATAAATTGAGGGGAGGGGTTTCACAGAATCTGAATCAACCACATTACAGAAATGTTCACACAGGACTTGGTTTTTGTTGTGCCATTAATTGGTCCCTTTATTTAGGCTGTGCCTCATTCAGATGTAATATCCAAAAGCCTCGTCTGGTACAGTGTCTGAGCCAATGTGTGAGCCAATGTTTTTCTAAACATTGTTCTAAACATGCTTCCAAAACAATAATAAACCAAATGTGAAGGCAGACTGAGAGTCTGTGTTTATTGATTATTTCCTCCAGGGGAGCAAGGGTTAAGTTGAATGAGTCACTGCCAGCAGACTGCATTAATCACACCAACGTCACTAATTAAAGACACACATTTGTTTTTGTGGCCGGGGTGTAATGAGCACATGTGTATACATTATAAACAATAACTCCCACACACACTTGTGCTGTACGCATAAGCATTTATATAACATCCTTGTACATAGAACATACACAGACATGCACGCTATATAACTCAGCAAGACAGCATGCTTATGTTGTCAGAACAGCTGAGTCTCTCCACCGTAGGCAGTGGACGGTGACTGACTTAATTTACATTAAAAGACTGTTGTAATACAAGTTGAAACAAAGTCAGATTTGACATCAGCCAATTATTTTGTGCAGTTGCTTAACCCTGTGTAATCCCCTTTCCAGTTCCAAACAAAGCCTTTACATCCAGGGTCTCTCAGTCGGTGTCTACGTTTGACTATATTCGCCTCACCGAGACAGTATTTAGAGCCTCTTTCATTGCGTGTTTGCGTGTGTGATTGTGAGTTCACATGAAAGTGTTCCAGTGAGTGCTTGTATTTATTTCTTTTCTAAGCCACCCATTATGCTCTATTGTTTTCTTTAATCAATAGTTATCGCTTAGTGTGATGGCTGAATGCTACTGATTGCTGTGATTCATCACTAAGAGGGTGGTAAACATTGGAGTACTAATAAGTGATAATAGAGTGCTCTCTGGTTGCAGTTTATAAATGAAACATCAGAGGGACAGTCTGTAACAACCTCAGTCAGAATCTGTTATGGGTAGTTCATAAATCCTGTAATTCTAGTGGGTCAGGTCGGGCGCACTGTGAAGCTCATGATGTAGGTATTTTAGCCAATATAGAAGAAAATCACTGTTTTTCCTTTATAAACTTTGTAAAATGACAAAAGATATGCCTCCCAGATTAAGGTTACTTCCCAACCCATTTAAGGGAAAATGCAAGACACAGCAGCTAGGACAGAAAACACAAAGCCGCTGTAAAACGTTGTGGTTGAGTCATCTATCTACACCCCAGTTCTGACAGTCACATTAACAAGGTGGGGTTGGAGCTGTGCCAAATTCGAAGCAGGAGCCAGAGGCGACAAAATAAAGTACAAGGTGTTGGCGACGATCAAACAAGAGATGAAACAATTTTGTTGGAGGAAGAGAGGCAACACTGCGGGGTTGTGTTTTCCTCTTGGCCCCCGTATCCCCCAACCCCCCTCCCCTTTTGCACTGTTCTGCAAACTTGGAGCCTGAGTGACTCATCGACGCGCATCGTCTCGGATCGTATCAGAAACTCAACAAAGCCTCTGTCTCATAAACTGGACTGGATGCAACAATCACTCCAATATTGTCTGTACAAAACTTAGCGAATAAAGTATCTGGTGCAGAATCTATAAACTAGCCTGGTAAACTAAATCGGCCTGTCAAATGTAGAATATCGGTTAAGACAAAGCCACCCTACATACAGGCTTTGTAATACGTAGGTATGTACCTACTTTGCTACAGTTATAATGTACTTTCATTTTGGTATGTTGTGTAAACTGAGTCCTTCTTTATTTTTTATTTCCCCATTCGCCAACGTAGTGTGGCCCCGATAATAGGCTATAACAAATTTTCAACATACTGAAGTAGCAGGTTACAACAAGAAAAATATCACGTAGCAAGAAGCCTCACTGTCATTAAAACTGATGCTGACAATTGATTCCTAAAGAGCGAAAGATCCATGGCACTATGAAGGCATAGTCTAGAAACATTAAGCAGTAGGCACATTTAAGCAACCGCGACGTTCGATGATTATGAACTTGGCCATGGCTCATGCAGCCAAGCAAGTGAATTAACAATCAACCTACTGATCATTGAGTTTAAGGGTTTTACCTGTTGCTTTGGCGTGAATGGAGCTTGTGGCTCCTGTATTCACGACGCTCTAAAGCCTAGGGTATCCACCAAGCTTCAAGTCTGGAGAGTGTCTGCGGCACAGATTTTTTTTTCTTCCAAGTTCGTCTTCACTCCGGTTTCAGTGTATTCAGATGTGGGTCTGTCCCCAGGGATAGTACCTAAATCGAGCGGTGTCATTCGGCGTGGTCGGGCAGAGCGCACAGGCGCTGTCCAGGAGACGCGTGGTGCTGAAATGAAGAATCTTGTGAGTCTCTCGCTTGTTTTCTCCCCCGGCCGCCCAGAGCGTAACGCAGTTTCCATAGCGACCTGCCGTCATCCAATTAAGGGGCGGTCCAGCCGAGCGCCTCTACAGTCATAACAATGATGCGGGGGTTGGCACGTTAACAGGTGTCAGGGACGATGAGTGTGTGTGTGTGTGTGTGTGTGTGTGTGTGTGTGTGTGTGTGTGTGTGTGTGTGTGTGTGTGCCTGTTATAGTGTGCTCTTCGTGTAAATAAAATTTGAAATAGGCTGACTGAATTCACAGGGAGTATCAGTTCACTTCGCACGAATGCCTGTGCTGCAGGGTTAACGTTCGTTGGATGTGGATGCGGAGACCTTAGGGATTTGATAGCCTAATTGAAAATTGATAAGGCTTCAGTGGCCTTCCAAATGTCATATTTGAAACGCTTTACATTCACCGTTTAATCCACCCCCTTTTCCTCTCTCCCTCCACACACGCACAGACACACACATGCACACACACACACACACACACACACACACACACCATTATATCCAGTGCGGTGTCCATACAGAATATCAGCAGCTATGAGTCATCCATGCTGCTCCCGTGACCAAAGGCAGACCCAGTCATTAATCCTCTCCCCCTCCTCTCCGGCCGGTGCACGTAGGCATTAGGCCCCCCTCTATATTTTACCCTATTCCTTCTTTTCTCATGCTCTCCTTTTTCATCTACTATGTCCCCTCATCCCCAAACTAGTCGTCCAGAAACACTCGCATATTTCCGTCTTTCACCTACTGGTCTGTTGCTGGTCACTCGTACCGCAAAATGCAAAACGCTACAAAAGAACAGCGGGGGAAGCATGTGTCCACGTCCATGCCTCGGAAAAAAACAAAACAAAACAGGAATGTAGCGCTGAAAGCGAGTGTCTCATTTTTGAAAGGTCAATTTACTCCTTTCCAAAAACACAAATGACGTCACTAGACCTGTACCACAACCTACCGATACCAAGTACAGACTATTTTTAGCCTATAAATAACTTGTCTGCCTCGGACGCGCGCCCCGTCGAGTTCTCGAACGGTCGTGACGTACGGAAGAGCGAGCACGCCCTCGAAATCGTGACCGCGGCGTGACGTCAGTGAAACGCAGCCGGAAGTGTCAGTGTCGCGTCTGGGAAGAAGAAAAAAAACAAAAAAACAACGCCGGAAAGAATCAAAACAAACATTTGTGGAGCAGCCCAGAAGGGGGTTGGCTGGACGCCTGTCTCTTTCAGGACTATAATCACGATCATTACACCGTTATTCGTCTCGGAGAGAGAGACGTTCAACCATGTCGGCTATGGAAAGTATCCTTTCCCGGGGAGTCTTACGAATATAAAGACAACTTGCTACCGTTTTGCAGTAGCTAGCCCGATGTTAGCTATGCTAGGTTAGTCAGCATGTTATGTCATATGGAGCTAATCTCATGTTAGCATAGCTGGTAAACACAGCAACTGTTGCCCAGTCACTCCCTGACGGAAAACCCACGGTCAAAGAAACATAACCTACCTTAGTGTTAATGTTAGCCAGCTATGTGGTTGACTTGCACTCTGTGTTCCGTTTTAACTGAGTTAGCTGTGTTTGTTACTTTTGACATGTCGATATTCACATTATTATCAAAACCTGTGAAGGTTCTTGACCAACTATGCAGAACACTTGTTCAATCTCAAGTTTGCTGCCAAGGAGTTACAGCGCAACTCCAAGAGATGTGACAAAGAGGAAAAGGCAGAGAAAGCCAAAGTGAAGAAGGTAAGTTAGCAATTAAATTAAATTCTGGACAAAAATATAGTGGCCTCCTTCCAGCTAACTAGTCTGAAAACATAGTTGCACCCTGCATGAAATGAAACATGTACTATTATTATTTGTGTTGTACCTTACTATTTGTGTTGTCTCTTAGGCTATCCAGAAGGGTAACATGGAGGTAGCAAGGATCCATGCAGAGAATGCTATCCGTCAGAAGAATCAGTCCATTAATTTCTTGAGGATGAGTGCCCGTGTGGATGCTGTCGCTGCCAGGGTCCAGACAGCAGTCACTATGAACCAGGTTAGGATTTCAGGTCAACAGAAGATTGTTAGCCTTGCTTTCTGATTTCACATACAATATCTCAGTGGAGATTTGGGAATAATAGCCCCAAACTGTTTAGAACATATCAACTGCAATCACAAATCTCTTTCATGGTGCCCTCTAGTATGGGGTGGTGAGATTGTGCAAAGACAAAGGTTTCTACCTTATAGTTAATTATACTACTGTCCATTACAACCACATTGAGGTAGAAGTAAAAACCCACAATGAAATGTTAAAATTTGCCACAGTTTCCTTACAAGAAGGCGCTAATTAACTGTCAACATAATTTATGAATTAACTTCTGGACAGTTTCACAAAATAAAAACCTGCATTAGAACAGTTTGTCCAAGCTTGAGTCTTATGATGTGAATTAGTTTAGTGTAATCAAATTAACATGTGGAAGAGATAAGGTAGGTTGCAAGTGAAACTGTTTTCTAATAATAGACACTAAAGTTGTGCAGTTTTATTAGTTTTGTCCTTTAGGGTTATAATATTAGGAGCAGTATAGAAATGATTATTTTAACGATTTTTCACTTACTGAAAAAAATATTATTTTGTATTGTAACAACAAAAGAGGACCAGTGCGAGGTCAGTGGTTCTTCAAAATCAAGTCATTTTCAAAATCTAACTTCTAAATAAAAAGTTGTGTAGGCTACTTCAAATTGGGACTGAACTGAAAAGTTGACTTTAGAGCCCCTTTATTTTATTTTAATTATGCTGTATCACAAAACAGCATAAATATTATAGTCATATCATAACAACTGTAGCCAGGTCAGATTTGAATAAGCAAAACCCTAGTCAGGAACAGCCTTAGATGATGCATAGGGCTAGGTTCACAAATGATTAGATAAGAGATTGTTGAGATGCTGTATCTGATCGAAAAGGGAAATGTGACACCTAGTGGAGATGTGAGAGTACAGCACATTAAATCCTGTTTTTAAATTCTGTCAACAGCCAATTCACTACCTCACTTACAGTGCCATGATTGTGTTTTAAATGACCAAACTAAAGCCCAGTACAAAGTCAGGGGACTGAAGAAGGCTCTAACCGTTAGTTCATGTGTATTTGTCCAGGTCACCAAATCCATGGCTGGAGTAGTCAAGTCTATGGATGCTACACTGAAGAGCATGAACCTGGAGAAGGTAAGGGAGCACACACACACACGCATGCACATGCGAATATGCTTACTTAGATGCTTTGGCAACCTCTTTTGCTCTGTCTGTCCCTCTAGATCTCTGCACTGATGGACAAGTTTGAGCACCAGTTTGAAACTCTGGACGTGCAGACGGCTCAGATGGAGGACACCATGGGCAACACCACAACTCTGACCACGCCACAGGTAAGACTCACCAGCAACACCTCTTGACATTCTGTTCCCTATGGAGATTGCTTACACATGTACACTTTCTTGATATTTATGCAGGCAGGTTTGAACTAGTAAAGTTTCAAACACTTAGGCATTTACAGAGGGGGTTTTGAAATGTTTGTGTGTCCTGCAGAATGAAGTGGATACACTGATGCATGAGATGGCGGATGAAGCAGGGTGAGTATGTTTTCTGTAGACATATAGACATGTAGACATGTACATATGAAAGGAAATCGAAAACACACATAATAATAATACAGATATTATTACTTATTTGTATAGGCCTTTTTAAAAGTGCTTCACAAGTAAGTACTTAACAATTGCGCTAAAATTTGTGGAAAAAAATCAATACATTTAATTGAATTACACATTTTTAAAACAATAAAGCAAAACAAAAGCTAAAATAATAAAACAGGTTGTTTTTTTTTTATTTCTTTGGAAGTGAAATACAGTTTTTCCTTCTTAATTTTTGCCCTTTTATAACGTGGGGCTCTAACACAACACAGTTTTACTTACAAGCAGGGACAGTTAACAGACCTGTATCGAGAGACACAAGCCTACTTATGTGTGTAAGGGTCAAGAGTGTTGTAATATTGGCAAGGCCATATCCCACCTCTTTAGTGTTCAATAAAATCTTATGATTGACACTAAATGTTCCAAGAAGCCAGTTCAGTGAGGCCAGGTTAGGTATCATGAGCTGTCTTTTGTTGGTTTTGGTGAAGAGCCTAGCAGCCAGCCAGATGTAATGGTGAAACAGTTACCATATGTTTATTGTTCTCAGGTTGGATCTTAACATGGAGCTTCCTCAAAGCCAAACTGGATCACTGGCTACAACTGTTGCATCATCAGAACAGGTAACACACACAAACACTTATTTTTATGGTATTACATAAAAATCCATGCATGTGGTTTTTGCTGTCTTAAACTGTTGAGTCTATGCTGTACGTGAATAAGTGTCTCCTAAAGCTCGAATCCAATGACAATTATACTGCATCCCTGATAAATGGGTTTTTTTTCCACTTGATTTTATGGACCCTGACATTATCCAGTGATATTTGGTCAGCCATAGCCGAACGGGAAGGATGCTAGCTAGCGGGCTAGCCACCACTGCTAGTGCATTATCTAGCCTTTCTGCAGCGCATCACTTCCTGTGCGTAGCCAAGAATTTCCAGCATTTGTCTTACCAGGTCAAATTTTCCAGTAGCAGTTTATGAAAAGCATCTCTAGCCAGGGTAATAGTGCCAGTTAATATTGTGTAACCTCACTCCACAGTCCAGATGGATAAAATAACTATTTATTCATGGAAAAAGTCCTGGATCCAGAACAGCTCTCTTTTTTGACACCACCGTCTTGGTTCTCTGTTATCTAGCTTTGGGGGGAGTTATGTTTGCATGTTTACAAATATTTATTGAACTTCAAAGATCATACGAATAAAGTGAATTCTGTTATGGGTTGGATTTCCCCTTTAATGATTTCCCTACGTTATGTGTCACCAGGATGAGCTCTCTCAGAGACTGGCCAAGCTGCGGGACCAGGTATAGACAAGAAGAACATGCAGAAGAGGAGGATGAAGACGAGCAGAGTGTGAACAATGAAAGACAAAGAGAAGAATAAGCAGAACAGGTGCCTTGTGCCTGTGAGTTAAAACTCTGTACCCTCTTGTGATTTTCTGGTCGGCTCTCTTGTGAGGATTAGAGGAGCTCTCACTGAGTTGCTGAGTGGATCGGTTTCACATAGGAAACACAAGGGATTACATCACCCATTATAGTCCTCACACCAACATCCTCACTCAGAGTTCTTTCATATTAATGTTGATTTGCACACTTATATTTAATATTAAATTATGAATATGTATTTAAAGCTAAACTCAGCAATGGGGCAGGACCACACTACACTGGTCCATCTCTTCTCATGGGAGTGATCCTGGGAATCGTCACTGGACAAATGGAAAATACAGCAGGTGTGAAATCTCTAGGGCAAACTGTTGAATATTAAGAAATGTCCAACCATGTGTTTATTAAACGGTTGTGCATTGTCTAATGACAGATACGTTTTTGGCAATGGAAATTGGAAACACATGAGCAACTATGTACAAAAGATAGCTCTAGAAAAACGAACCATGAACAACATTAAAACAAGCTGTTAAAAGCAAGATTTTCTTTTTTTTTCTTCTGATGTCATGTTGCTGAGAGCATGCACTTCAACTGTTGTCCTTTACCTGCATGACTGAGTATGTGGGGCATTTTGTATTGCGGTGATGGATGGGGTCATTTTATTGGTTATTAATGGTTATCACCTTTTTGCCCCCAGATTCCATTCTGGTACACATTGTTGCCCTGAAGCCTCATATTTTTGTTATTTGATTATAGAAGGGCTCGTTAAATGTTTGTCCTTGCGTATGTTTTGGGAGAGAACAGGGGAAGAAGTTATTTTCTCTCTTTTTTGTGGCAGCCATTTTCTTGCTGTGGTGGCCCACCGCCATTGAATTGATTCATGGAAAACACTGGTATGAAGATATTAACTTTTCTTTAAGTAAACTACTTTCTCCTCAGCTGAGATACTCTGTACTTATGTGAAGACAGAAAGTCATTAAAACAGTTTTTAACATGTTTTGCTTGTCAGAGTCCTTGTCATGTCCTGTTGATGTTGATTTTGTGTTTTGGGGGGAATGTGTGCACCTCTTCAAATCCTCCCCCTCCTCCTCCTCCTCATCTCCAACAGGGAACAGATGAGAGGTCAAAGGTGTCACCTGCAGAGGAAGCGGCCCTCTGCCGCTCGCATGCCAGTGCCTCATTACACACACACACACACACAGACACACGCCCAGCCCTCATCACATCGCAGGGGGAGGCCCGACTCAGCTGGGAGCCATTACAGGTGCTGCCCATACGCACACAACTTTCCATACACACACAAACATGCAGCCCTGTAGTCTATGGAGCTCCGCCAGAGTGACACACACTGCCACCCCTGACCCCCAAAAACCGTGTCCTTCCTAATCATCATCAGACACACACTTATACACCTAGCTAACCTCACAATCACCATCATCAGTGGCCCCCGACTGACAGAAGCCTCCATTATGCTTATTAGCGAAGACATTTTGATGGGTGATTGGTCTGAAGTTCAGCGTGTGTGTGTGTGTGTGCTTGAATACTTCTCTAGGAAGTACGCAAGCACACATACACATCATCTCAGGTAGACACTGGAATTGTCCAGAACACTTCACATTTACCGGTGACCCCCAGTGACCCGACAGCTGTCAGTCATTTCTGCCAGAAGTTAGATCATGTGGAATTAGAATTCCTCGTCTCTGCTGTCACAACCACAAAATCACTTTGGCAAATTTTGGTGGAATCTGTTTTTGGCCATCAGCGGCCTCTCCTCTTCAAGGCTGATTGAAGCTGGACTAGTCCATTGTAGCACATTTTTTTTGCTGCACAGTGTGTTTCTACATATGTGCATGGATGCTTCCTCCAGATGTGCTGGAGACAGCTCCTCAATGAGTCCTGCTCTGGGGGACCTCTCTCTCTGTGTGTGTGTGTGTGTGTGTGTGTGTGTGTGTGTGTGTGTGTGTGTGTATGTGTGTGTCAGGTGTTGATACCCAGTGGCTTTCCCCTCTAGTGCCGTCAACACTTCCTTGTCCTGGTTCCTTGCAGACTAGTGGTTGCTGACAGGCGGGGTTCCGGTGGGCCGGTGGTCCTGTCCCTGTGGCCTGCCCTTCTCGCTAGCTTAACTGAGAGCCACACACACAGCTCAGCGAAAAATAAGTTTGTTCCTCTTGTCTGGTAGCAGCCAAAGGACGTTGGTTATACCTCTCTGAGACAGACACAAGGAATGTGCCATGTGAAGTAAGACAGTAAGTTGTGAAGTGAGTGTAGACGGAAAAAACTGGTCTTGTCTCATATTTAGGCCCGCTTTGTAAACTATAGCCTTTTCAGATGGCAAAGTTTTATATAATGAGGTACAACAGAGACTTACATTTTCTCTGGTATTTCTATCCCTCATCCCTCTCAGC
>OMKK01003132.1:0-10017 GCA_900302305.1 Polymixia japonica | reverse complement strand
CCCCCCAGATGCACCAGAGCCTCCCAGCAACCCACCGGAGATCATGGACGTGACCAAAACCACTGTGTCTTTGTCCTGGGCCCGGCCCAGGGACGACGGAGGCTCCAGGGTCACTGGATACTACGTGGAGAGGAGGGAGGTCTCCACAGAGAAGTGGGTCCGCCACAACAAGACCCACATTACCACCACCATGTACAACGTCTCCGGCCTCATCCCCGATGCAGAGTACATGTTCAGAGTCGTGGCTCAGAATGACATCGGCCAGAGCGAGGCTGGACCGGCCTCAGACCCTGTGGTCTGCAAAGATCCATTTGGTGAGGAAAAAATTTGACAAACGACCATAGCCCCTTGTCCCACTACTTAAAACTCCTTCAGTATCTCATGGTCTCTCTGCCTCTCTCTGCTCCCAGACAAACCCAGCCAGCCCGGAGAGATCGACATCATCTCTATCACCAAGGACTCCATCACCATCCACTGGCTCAGGCCTGAGTGTGACGGAGGGAAGGAGATCCTGGGCTACTGGATAGAGTTCAGACAGTCCGGAGAGAGCGCCTGGAAGAAGTGCACCAAGGAGCGCTCCAAGGACCGACAGTTCACCATGGGAGGCTTGATGGAGGCCACAGAGTACGAGTTCAGAGTGTTTGCTGAGAACGAGACAGGACTCAGCCGGCCTCGCAGGACCCCAATGGGCATCAAGACTAAACTGAGTGGTGAGCTTTATCACCCATTAAGCAGTTTTTAAACCATCATTTGTGTTGATTTTGTGTTGACAAAAGTAGTTGAATTTCAGCATGCTTTATATATCCAGTAAACAAAAAACAGCAATAAGCTGTAGATAGAATCGAAAATCCATTCATCTGTTCTATCAGCTCTATCAATATTAAACCTACTAAACAGAACAAAGAAATCACATTATTCACAAATTCACTATTAAATTGATATAAACTTGAACAATGTTAATCTTTCTGTAGTTGGCGAGGCTCCAGCCCTGAAGGAAGAGATTCAGGATGTCACTACCAAGCTTGGTGAGTCTGGCACTCTAACCTGTAGCATCATTGGCAGACCTCTGCCCGAGATCAAGTGGTACCGCTACGGCAAGGAGCTGATCCAGAGCCGCAAGTACAAGATGAGCTCAGATGGCCGCAACCACTCCCTCAGCATCATGACCGACGAGCAGGAGGACGAGGGCCTCTACACCTGCAGGGCCCTCAACGAGGCCGGAGAAACGGAGACCAGCGGTAAGCTGCGTCTTCAGGCCGCTCCTCAGTTCCACCCTGGCTTCCCTCTGAAGGAGAAGTACTATGCTGGCTCTGGAACCAGCCTCAGGCTCCATGTGGTCTACATCGGACGGCCCATCCCCCAGATCATGTGGTTCTACGGCAAGAAGCCTCTGAACGCATCGGAGAATGTGATCATTGAGAACACAGAGAGCTACACTCACCTGGTGGTGAGGAACGTACAGAGGAAGACCAACGCTGGACGCTACAAAGTGCAGCTCAGCAACATCTACGGAACCATTGACACTGTGTTGCGGGTTGAAATCCAAGGTACCTTATCGTATCTCTTACTGGGGGAAAATACTACCAGAAATGATCATTATTATCATCTTAAGTTGTGTAGTAGTAATAGCAGTGTTAGAAAAAGTTGTTGTAGTAGTAGTGTTTCAATAATTAATTTCTTCATATTTTATATATTTTGCATTATATACTGTATGTATTTTATAATGTAGAAAATATTTTTTTTCTATATTTAATATATGAATATGTATTTAATTCATATTTCACATTATTAATGATACATTTACATATTTAAAGTCTTCATATATAGATAATGACCTGATGTATCTTCCCTTTCCCACTCTGTATAACCAGATAAGCCATGCATCCCTGAAGGCCCCATCGTTGTTGATGCTCTGCTCAAGAGCTCTGTCATCATCAGTTGGAAGGCTCCTCTGGACGACGGAGGCTCCATGATCACCAACTACATCGTGGAGAAGCGTGAGGCCAAGGAAGGAGAGCAGTGGCACCTGGTGTCTTCCTCTGTCTCTGGCACCACCTGCCGTGTCCCCAACCTGATAGAGAACGCCGGCTACTACTTCAGAGTCTCTGCTCAGAACCAGTATGGAGTCAGCGAGGCTCTGGAGATCCCCTCTGTGCTCATTATCAAGAGTCCATATGGTCAGTACTGTATCTACATTGACACTAAATAGTGTTTGTATGACTGTTAGTGTCCAGGATGGAGGGTGAATGTTGTTAGTGTACATGTTTTTTCTAGAATTGTAGGGCTGTTATAGCATGATTAGTTGTCTGTTTCACAGAAACAGTATAATTAAATCATTCAAAATATTTCCCATGACTACCATGGCGGCCACAAAGAGCACTATGATAACATCCCTGTGTATGTTTCTGTGTCTCAGAGAAACCTGGCATCCCCCAGCAGCCCTTCATCACCAGCTCCACCAGGGACTCCTGTGTGGTCTGCTGGAAGCCTCCCAGCAGCGATGGCGGAGCTAAGATCACAAACTACTATCTGGAGAAACGTGAGAAGAAGCAGAACAAATGGATGTCGGTGACCACCAAGGCAGTCTCAGAGACTACCTACGAGGTCAAGGGCCTGATCGAGGGCTTTGAGTATGAGTTCCGTGTCAAGTGTGCGAACATAGGCGGCGAGAGCGACTGGAGTGAAATCTCTGCTCCCATCATCCCCAAGTCGGATCAGTCTCCTCGCGCTCCCACGTTCAGAGAGGAGATCAGAGATATGACTGTCAAGTACCATGCCAATGCCACCCTCGTCACCAAGGTACTCTTTCATGTTTCATTTGCTTTCTTTTATTTTTCTGCTGCCAAACACTTTAACGGTTTCATTCCAAAACCACTATATCTTGAGAAAAAAAACTACAAAAAATCAACAAATCTAAGTGTTTTGCCATATTGACTTTTAATTTCCTGCAAGCACATAAATGTCCATATTTAGTCATGAAATAACAGGAGTTATGAATAGTTTATTAACATTTTCCTTATTCTTATAACAAGGTGGTGGGCTACCCCAAGCCCATGGTGAAATGGTACCGAAGTGGGAAGGAGATCCTGGCAGATGGAACTAAGATCAAGGCCCAGGAGTTTAAGGGAGGCTACTACCAGCTGGTCATCACTGCTGCTGATGAGACGGACGCCACTGTCTACCAGGTCAGAGCCACCAACTCTGAAGGATCCATCTCCACAACAGTCAACCTGGATGTGGAAGGTAAGTCATAAAAATACATTTATTTTACATTAACTGGCCATTTGAGTGATTTCTGTATTAGGCATTACTTAACTAAACTTAAATATTAAAATTAACTGCAGTAATTACTACCTACATTAACATACTTATAGGATACTTATTAGTTTTTATTTACTGCGTTTATCATGTTGGGTTGTGAAATATTACAACTGGAGTCTGTATATAAGATTGGATAATAAAGTGGTTAATTTTCTCCTTCCAGTTCCTGCACAGATCCACCTGCCCAAGGAGCTCCAGGGCATGGGAGCGGTCCATGCTGTCTGTGGTGATATCATCACAATCAAGATCCCCATCACCGGCAAGCCTGAACCAGCCATCACCTGGCAGAAGGGCAAGGAGATCCTCTCCAACTCTCCTTATTACCAAGTCATCACTACCAGGTCCTTCACCTCCCTGGTCTTCCAGAAGGGTGTTGAAAGGAAGGATACTGGCTACTATATTGTCACCGCCAAGAACAGGTTTGGAATGGACAAGCAGACCATCGAGGTGGATGTGGCTGATGTGCCTGATGCTCCCAAGGGAATCAAGGTCAGCGACATCTCTCGGGACTCCATCACTCTGACCTGGGAGCCTCCTGCTGACGACGGCGGAAACCCCATAATCAGCTACATCGTGGAGAAGTGTCCCACTACTGCAGACAGGTGGATCCGTGCCGGCCAGACCAATAATTGCAGCTTCACCATCATCAATGTATTTGGAAAGACCAAGTACCAGTTCCGTGTCATTGCTGAGAACCAGTTTGGACTGAGCGCTCCTTCCGATCCTACTGAGGCCATCACCACTAAGGAGGACAAGTCTGTGATCAGAAACTATGATGAGGAAGTGGATGAGACCAGAGAGATCACCAAGGAGGAAGCTCTATTCTATAAGGTCAAGGAACTGTCTTCTAAATACATAATCTCTGAGGAGCTGTCTCGCTGCCAGTTTGGAGTGGTCCACCGCTGTGTAGAGATTGCCACAAAGAAGACCTTCATGGCCAAGTTCATCAAGGTCAAAGGTACTGACCGCGAGCTGGTCCTCAGGGAGGTCGAGACCCTTAACATGGCCAGGCACAAGAACATAATCTACCTGCATGAGTACTTCGAGAGCATGGAAGAGATCATCCTCATCTTCGAGTTCATCTCTGGCGTTGACATCTTTGAGCGCCTTGGCACCGGCAACTTTGAGCTCACAGAGCAGGAGATTGTCCGCTACCTGAGACAAGTCTGCTCTGCGCTCAAATTCATGCACAGCCACAACTTTGGCCACTTTGATATCCGCCCTGACAACATTGTCTACACCACAAGGAGAAGCACTAACGTGAAGATCATTGAGATGGGCCAGGCCAGGCTGCTGGTGCCAGGGGAGAACATCAGAGTGTTGTTCTCAGCTCCAGAGTACTGTGCCCCTGAGGTCCACCGCCACGACCTGGTCACCACGGCCACTGACATGTGGTCTGTTGGTATAACAGCCTTTGTGCTGCTCAGTGGCCTCAATCCCTTCGCTGCAGAGTCCACCACTAAGATGATTGAGAACATCTCTAACTGTGAATACATCTTTGACAGTGAGGCCTTTAAGGACATCAGCTTAGAGGCTATGGACTTTGTGGACAGACTTCTGACCAAGGACAGGAAGCTCCGTATGACAGCCTACGAGGCTCTGGAGCACCCATGGCTGAAGATGAAGCTTGAGAATGTCAGCAACAAGATCATCAAGACACTGAGACACAGGAGATACTATCACACTCTGGTGAAAAAGACTGAGACCATTGTTTCAGCAGCCCGCGTGGCCTATGGCGGTGGCTTCAAGAACCAGAGAGGACTGGCTGTGGGTAGAGTGAAGGTCGGAACCGAGTACCACGGCTTGCGTGCTGGTCCACTTATGCACGGATCAGCTGAAGAGGGCGGACACGTCAGATTCACTTGCAGCATTACCAGCTATGACAAGAGCACACAGGTGTCATGGTACTTTGGCAACCGCCAGCTGCACCCAAGCTCCAAGTATGAGATCACCTACAATAATGGTTTTGCCAGCATCTACGTGAAGGACATTGAAGAGAGTGATGATGGTGTGTACAGATGCAAGGTGGTGAGTGATGATGGAGAGGACAGTGCCTATGGGGAGCTGTTTGTTGAAACAGTGAGGACCATCAGGGAGCACTACATCAGCCGTTCTGTCAAGAAACTGAGGAGGAAGGTTGACAAGTCTACACTCATGCAGAGGCCACCAGAGTTCACGCTGCCTCTCTACAACCGCAGCGCTTATATCGGCGAGGATGTGCGCTTCGGCGTCACTATCACTGTACACCCCGAGCCTCATGTAGCATGGCTGAAGAATGGACAGAGAATTAAACCAGGTGACGATGACAGGAAGTACACCTTCACCAGTGACAAGGGTCTGTACCAGCTGATGATCCACAACCTGGACATGGACGATGATGCTGAATACACTGTCATGGCCCACAACAAGTTTGGAGAGGACAGCTGTAAGGCCCGTCTCACTGTCACCCCACACCCTGTAATGGAGGAGACAATGAGACCCATGTTCAAGCGCCTGCTGGCTAATGTTGAATGTGTGGAAGGACACAGTGTTCGTTTCGAACTCAGGGTTTCAGGAATTCCCACTCCTACTCTCAAATGGGAGAAGGACAACCAGCCGCTGCAGTTTGGCCCCAAGATCACAGTGGTAGAGGAGGATGTTGACTATCATATCCTGCACATCAGGGAAACTCTGCTGGAGGACTCAGGTGTGTACAAGGTCACTGCGACCAACTCTGCTGGCTCTGCAAGCTGCCAGGCCACCCTGCAGGTGGACCGTCTCACCTACACCAGGAGACAGTACAAGAGTGAGGAGGAGAAACACAGACACGTCCAGAAACAGATTGACAAGACTAACAAGATGGCTCAGCACATTGCTGCCACTGAAGAGATGGTTCCTCTCAACCCTACTGCCCACGAGGCTCTCAAATTCGCTGCAGAAATCTACAAGCCTGCGGTGAGCACCAAGAATGTGGAGGGAGAGTTTGACATCACAGTGGAGAAGTCAGAGACCAAGAAGCTGGAGGAGGAGAGGAGGATCTTCATGCCTTATGAGATCCCTGAGCCTGTGGTCCATGACCCTGCAGCTCTGGATGAAGACAAAACCATCAAACAGTTTGTGGCTCTGTCTGATATGAAGTGGTACAGAAAGCTCAGAGACCAGTATGAGATTCCCGAGAAGATGGAGAGGATTGTGCAGAAGAGACAGAGACGCATCCGCCTGTCCAGGTGGGAGCAGTTCTACGTCATGCCCCTCCCCAGAATCACTGACCAATACAGGCCAAGATGGCGCATTCCTAAACTCACTCTAGATGACCTGGAGACAGTCAGACCTGCCCGCCGCTCACCCTCACCTGAGTCTGAGGCCTCCTTCAGATCGAGGAGGAGATCTCTGGGAGACCTGAGCGACGAGGAGCTGATGATGCCTGTGGACGACTACTTGTCCAAGAGGAGAACAGAGGAGGAGAAGATGATGTTGGAGGATGAGCTGGAGCTTGGCTTCTCTGCCTCTCCTGCTGGCAGCCCAATCCGCTTTGAGCGACATGGGGTGGAACAGGAAGAAAGGAGGCAGGTGGTCAGACAGGAGGTTGTAGAGGTGGCTGAGACAAAGAAGAAGCGTACTCTCTCTCAGTATATGAGGAGGAGGAGGTCTCTGTCCCCCACATACATTGAACTGATGCGTCCTGTCTCTGAACTGATCAGACCACCACGCACCCGCCCCCCTGTGGAGATGGAGGCAGTAGATATTGAGAGGAGGTCCCCCACCCCTGAGAGGACCCGCCCCCGCTCTCCCAGCCCAATCAGGTCGGTTGAGAGGTCTTCTCGCTCTTCCTCCAGGTTTGAGAGGTCCGCTCGCTTTGACATCATGTCCCGCTATGAGGCCAGGAAGGCTGCTCTGAAGTCTGAGAGGAAGTTCCAGGTTGTGAGTCAGACTCCTTTCAGCCTGGATCACACTCCCCGTGTTACTGTCAGGATGCGCTCTCACCGTGTGCCAGCCGGCCAGGACACCAAGTTCACCCTGAACGTTCAGTCCAAACCTGAGGCTGAGGTCAAATGGTTACACAACGGGTCTGAAATCTCTGAAAACAGAGCAAAGTATGTGTTCACCAACATGAGCGGTGTTATGTCCATCACCATCCTGGACTGCCAGGAGGAGGACAGCGGCACCTACCGCTGCGTCTGCTCCAACTCCAAGGGAGAGGCCTCTGACTATGGCACCCTGGATGTGTCAGGTGGAGAGTTCACCACCTACTCATCTCGACGTAAGGATGAAGAAGTTCCTAAACCATATGTGCCTGAAATCACCAGAGTGGACCATTACCACACCACTCACTTCAAGGCTGGATACACCTCCAAGACCCACTTTGAGGTGGAGGAGAGCAAGTCCAAGCTGACTGAGACACGAGAGGTTGTTACACGTGACAGATATGCAGCCTCCTCAGAGAGGTACTCCTCAGCTGAGAGGTATGACTCATCCATCAAGTACGCCTCCGCTGATTACCTGTCTTCTGCTTCCTACTCCTCTGCTTCCTCTGACAAGTTCTCTCTGACTGACAAACACACCTCATCTGAAGCTAAATTGAAGTCCTCTGCTGCCGAAGAGGAGGTTTCTGTCCGCAAGGTGAAGCCTACTCTCCCAGCAAGGATTCTCACCAAGCCTCAGTCTGTGACTCTGGCAGAGGGAGAGACAGCCCGTTTCTCCTGTGACATCGACGGGGAGCCTGCACCCAGCGTGACCTGGATACACGAGAGCAGAACCATAGTTTCCTCTCGCCGCATCCAGGTTACCACCACTCAGTACAAGTCCAGCCTGGAGATCTCCTCTGTGACTGTTTCTGATGAGGGCAACTACCTGCTAGTGGTGGAGAACTCAATGGGTCGTCAAGAGGCTCACTTCACTCTGACCATCCATAGACCGGCTCCCAAAGTGGAGGTCAAGGCTGTCAAGTCCCCTGAGCCTTCTGTGAAGTCCCCCACTCCTAGTGTGAAATCCCCTGAGCCTTCAGTCACATCACCTGCTCCCTCTGTGGCTTCTCCTGCCCCTAGTGTCAAGTCACCAGAGCCCCACTCCGTGAAATCACCTGAACCTTCAGTCAAATCACCAGCTCCAAGTGTTAAATCCCCTGAGCCAAGTGTAACATCTCCCACCCCAAGTATCAAGTCACCCACCCCAAGTGTCAAGTCTCCTGAACCATCAGTGACCTCTCCAGCACCCAGTCTGAAATCACCAACTCCCAGCGTCAAGTCCCCAGACCCTGAGGGAATCAAGTCACCAAGGAGTGCCAAGTCACCTGAACCCATCGCCTCTCCTCCCAGAATCAAGTCACCTGAACCTGAGGGAATTAAATCCCCACGAGGGTTCAAATCACCAGAACCTGCAGGAATCAAATCTCCAAGGGGACTGAAGTCCCCAGAGCCTGCTGGAATCAAATCTCCAAGGGGGCTGAAGTCCCCAGAGCCTGCTGGAATCAAATCACCTAAAGGCATTAAATCCCCTGAACCATCTGGCATCAAGTCACCAAGGGCCCTGAAGTCCCCTGAGCCCGAGGGAATCAAGTCACCGCCTAGGATGAAGTCCCCTACACCCATCATGTCCCCCAAGAGAGTCGTGTCTCCCCCCACTGTCAAATCCCCCACCCCCAAATCTCCCAAGGTCCTGAGCCAACTGACGGCCGAGGCCTGTGAGTCCACAGTGAGGATGTCCTGTGTATGTGAGAGCAGTGTGAGGGAGGTGGTGTGGTACGTCAATGGGAGGAGGCTGTCCCAGAGCAGCCGTTTTGAGATGCACTACTCTGAGGGCTCCTGCCGCCTGATGATCCATGACCTGGAGGACAGTGACCAGGGAGAGTACACCTGTGAGATGACAGCAGAGGGCGGTGTCTCCAAGTCGTCCTTCTCCTTCAGTGGACAGGTGTTCCAGTCCATCCGGATGAAGGTCACAGGTCACCGCCAGCAGCAACTGGCACTTAAAGGTAAGAACTGCTTAAAAGATTAAGTCATGGCAGATCTCTCTTGCACCTATTGCACACCTGACCGTCCTGGAATGGGATCCCTCCTCTGCATGCCTTCCCAAGTATTTCTTGTCCGATGGAGGGTTAAAGGTCAGGGGATGTCGTTTAATTCTTTGTGATTATGGGCTTGTGAATCCCTTTGAGACTGTAATGTGATTAAGGGCTATATAAATAAACTTGATTTGACTTGACTTGATCTTTTGCTATTTCATGTTCTAAACATAAAATGGTCTTCTTTGAGTTGAAAAAAGTATACTCAACTCATCTTCTCCTCCCCAGGATCTATGGTGACGAGCCACAAGGAGGCATCGTCCGCGATGATGAAGAAAGAAATCCACATGACGGAGGAGACATCCTCCTCCTTCTCCTCTTCCTCCCAGCAGGCCATGATGTCATCCATGATGGAGTCTAGCTCCTTCAGCAGCATGGCAGCTGAGATGAAGTTTGAGACCATGTCCATGTCCAGCATGTCCTCCATGGCATCTGAGACCTATGCTATGAGTTCCAGCAGCCTCACTGAGATGGGCTCTCACATGGAGGGAGCCTCCTTCAGAGCTATCGGTGAGACAGATCACATAACTATTATGATGCTATACAGTTACAAGAACGCTGCTTTAGCTACTGGTGAAATAATGGATATATAATAATAGATATTTAAAGTTGTAAAGGAGTAGTAAGGAGGAGTAGTATTTACTTGGAGTAGTAAA
>OMKK01003127.1:4819-32625 GCA_900302305.1 Polymixia japonica | reverse complement strand
CACAGCCATGTCCCCATGCCTGGGAAGTCACCTGTGCTCGTTGAAGGCGTTTATCTCCCGCACGATGATGTCGCTGTCGAGCACGCCCAGCAGGACCCCGACCTGACGCAGCAGCATGTCGCGCTGGCGGTGAGTCACCTGGGACACGGAGACCTCCAGAACCAGCTCCACCAGGTCGTGCTCCCACGCGTCTGCGCCAGGGAGTGGAGGCGGGGTCGCGGGGACGGGAGAGGGGAGCGAGGAAGGGAGGGACAGAGGGAAGGAGACGGGAGGAACGGAGGATAGAAGAAGGGAGGGGGGAGACGGAGAGGAGAAAGGGGGGAGGAGGTGTGGAAGACAGAAAAGTAATAAGAGGAAAAACTGACATTAGAAAATGAGGCCCACTGAAAGATCCATTAAACACCTGGGGAGACAGGCCAGGCCCAGGATAGAGATCACACTGGCTGTTGGCTGTGTCTGTGTGTGTGTGTGTGTGTCTGTACACCATATGTTGCATAGTGACCTGGGAAGCCTTCTTCTGTCTGTGCTGCTCTGTGCCTTCCTCTGTGTGTGTGTACACCATATGCTGCACAGTAATCTGGGAAGTCTTCCTCCGTCTGTGCTGCGCTGTGCCCTTGTGTGTTGTGTGTCTTTCTCTGTCTGTGTGTGTGTTTAGATTCTGGTTGTGTGTGTGCGTTTACCCCATATGTAGCACAGTGACTAGGGCAGCCTTCTTCTATTGGTGCTGCTCTGCGTCTTGCTGCCTGCCTGCGTGCGCGTGCGTGTGTGTTTGTGTGTGTATGCGTGGACTTGTGTCAGTCCTGCTCTGCCTCTTACTGTGTTGCTGTCATGTATGTGTTTGTGTCTGTGAATATATGTGTGTAGGTTCACTGTATGTGTGTATGTGTGTGTGTGTGTGTTTGTGTGTGTATTCACCGTACCTGCTTTGACCTCCACTGTGCCCCTGTCAGTGCTGGTCTGTCCCTTGCTGTCGGTGACCGTCAGGATGAAGGTGTACTTTCCTTCCACCAGGTTGCCAAGAAACAGCACCGCCTGGTGGTCGGAGTTGTTCAACACATCCTGTCGGAACAAAGGATAAACAGTTGAAATTTACACTTAGTGACACTTTATCAACGCTCTTGACATCAAATGTTTGTTAAGCCCTTCGGGTGTTTTCAGTACAGATCGTTTGTTGCAGTTTCCGCATGTCTTTTCTTGAGTGATTAGATGAGGCTTAAACCTTTTGGCTTCCAAACATCCATCAACCAGCCAAATATAATCTCCACTGGTCAAGGCACATCTATTTTAGCATTTAGATATTCACTTTGTTCTGCTATTTGTTTTTATGACTTGTTTGTAATACCTTTCCACATAGCTTGATATTTCATATTGGGCGTTTAAAAGTGCATCTACTCTGTGTGTCACACCCTATTGCAGTACATCATCCTTTTGTATTTTGTAGTACGTACATGCGCTAGTTAATATTTAAACCTACTGAAAGACTATAGCAAACAGCGGCAGTTAAACACAGAGAGGTTCAACTGGATTAGGCACATTCTGAGAGTCTACCTCCTCGAAAGCTCCACGAGCTACACAAGACAAACTGAGGGCCCGAAGTTTGTACCTCCACACCGTTAACTAAATCTTCTGTTGTCTTTGAGAGTGGGAAGCTAGCCTGGAACCAGCCCCAAAGACTGCTTACGTCAAGACAAACAGTTACGTAAGGTTACAGTTAGGTTACTGGTGACAGTTAACCAGTGTCGGGCTTTCGAGTGGCTGCGGGCTTTCGAGTGGCTGCGGGCTGCCGTCACTCCGTCTGTTTGCCAAGTCATTTTCAAGTTTACACGTTCATGTGACTCCTCGATGAGTAATCCTATTCTGAGAGGTGATATTCCTACATCCCCGGGAAGCGGTTGACTGACTGATTGAATTCATTTGACAGATTAGTGTACGACAAGCATCCTCGCTATCAGGACGATACTGTCACGCCGTTTATTTCCATTACGGCTCCTCCTCTCGCCCGAAGCGGCCAACCAGAGGCATTTATCTTTTGCCGTGGTCATTTGTATCCAGGTCAAAACCGGGTCGAGGGTGTATTAACGGCAGATCAGACTAGCGGTCTCACCCCGGCAGCGGGGCTGGCGTCGTCCCTGGTCCACATGTAGCTGACCCCCCCTTTGTCATCTTTGGAGTGAGATCCGTCTAGGGAGGCCGTCCTCAGGGGCAGAGAGATGGACGGGCTGGACAGGACGTGGGCCATGGGGGGCTGGTCCAGTTCTGATGGAACACAACATGAGGGCGTGCAGTTTACATACGCTGAAGAACCATCATAGCTTCTATCAGTAGAGAGATGCTGTCCACATTATTCACTTACCCTACATCAGCCCTATTCAACTAGGGCCCGAGGGACCTAATACGACCCGTTTTAAATATTTAACGGCCCGTGGGAGACTGCCAGTGAATTATTAATAACAATACATTATATGAACAGCTATTGCACATTAGTACATTTTAAAAAATCAGGGTATGACGATCATACATGAGATAGAGCCATAGCTGAAACCTCTGTACCAATAGCAGCCCTGGCAGGAAAAAAAGAAGATGAGCCCTTTTTTTTCTTTAATTGAATCATGCACTCCTATTCACTGCAAAAAGATTAAGCCCCGCCCCGTATTGCTGCATAGCGCGTCACAACTGTCACTCATTCGGTCAACCTTTGTGTCGTTTTGCTGTCAGCCTGTAGCGTCAGTTAGCTGAAGAGATTTCTAAGTGGAATTGATTTTTATAGTAGTGCCGGTAAAAGGAAAGGGGAGAAGACGGCTTATGGATGGTTTATTTCATATAGTAACAGCTCTGTTGATGATACACAACAGGACGGTTACCTGTAGCCTCTTGTCGACAAAGTACGCTGCTCGGCCCACCTACACCGCGTGATTTTTCCTTTTTCCTCTTTGTTATAGCCATTTATATAATAGAAACATAATTGTAAATAATTTAGATTTTGCTGTATTTGATTTGCTAAAGGATAATAAGCAGTTCCATAGTCTTATTGCAGTATGTTTAATTAGGACCAATAGTGACGGCTTCTGATTGGTTAAAATGTATAACATGCTGCATGTACTTGTTAAATAACTTCGTTGAAGCTATGGAGCCTGGAGAACGCACTAGTCTTTGACCGTGTTTTGCCGTATACGCGCTTATTGTTCTTGCCGTGCGTACTATACTTACCACGCTCATTTTTATTTTGTACTTAAAATAAGAAAGTTTCGACGAACGGTTGAATCGAAGAACACGGACTACAGGGTTTTACTGAAGCGCGCGTCAACTACATGCTTGGACTCTACAGCTTAAGTGGGCATTTTCAAGAACTAGACGGAACAGTACTCAGTTGAACAGCCCCGGCCTACATTATGGCACAAGGGATGGTTACATCACATCCCATAGAGGGACATACATGTATCTTTTCCCCAAAAAAAGTTTCTTCTGGGTTTTTTTGTGTTTTTTTTTATCATCTGATGATGCTAAAGACATGAAGGGTTTTCCCAGTTTGCCGTCATGTCAGCTCTTTTTCGTCGGCGCCGGGATGATTTTATAAGCCCCTTCGGGATTTCTTTGTCTCGCCAAACTGTCTGTCTGCCGTTTCTTTCCTTTTTTGTTGTTGTTTTTTTTAACAAAGTGAGGGAAAGAATTGTAAAGGATAACGCAAAAAGTCCCGGACTAGTTTCCGCCGTTTTCCTCGCTGCCGCTATTAGTCTCTCCTCGTTTCAAAGTTTGTATCATTTGCATGTGAAAATGATCTAAAGCTCAACTTTTAAAGAAGGCACTTTTGCTTTGTTAGCATGATTGGAGCGGTGTTGTTTACACGACTGTCACGTCATCTAGGCTGTTTTCAGGGCTTGTCGTTATTACACGAGCCTCTGGGCTTCTTTCCTACGGTTTGCATAATAGACAGTCGTGAAAACATTCTACATGAAAGGTGCCTAGAGCAGACAAACAGACAGACTTGACTATTGTTGGAGGATTGTCCTCCACACACACACAGACACACACACATACACACAGGCGCGCGCACACACACACACACCTTCTCGGACGATGACCGTGACGGTGTCGGTACTCTGCAGCTTCCTCTCATCCGTTACCGTCAAGGTGAAGTCATACATGCCCACCTGGAGACCCGTTACCGTGGCAACAGCAGTATCTGCATTCTCAATCGTCACACCATCAGGACCCCTGATGGAGCCATGGAAAGAGAGAGAGACAGAGAAAGTGAGAGAGGGGAAAAGAGCGAAAGAGAGAATATTTTATGACGAAACCCTCCCAATGCAGAAAACACAGAGACAATGTTTTTTAAAGGCCAATTTGTATTGCCTGTTTAAGTTTAGTTAAGTGTAGTAACTACTGCAGTAGCTCAGTGGGGTTCTATATAATTTACTGCACGATGGCCACACGCTCGCAATGCCAAGCTGTATGTCATGGTGTATGTGTGTGTGTGTGTGTGTGTGTGTGTGTGTGTGCGTGTGTGTGTGTGCGCGCGCATCCAACTGACTTGCTCTGTTTCCAGTGGTAGGTGGCTATCTTCTGATCGTCGCTGCTCTTGGTGCCGTCCAGCGTGGTCCGGTCCACTGGCAAGGTGAGCTCCTTCTCTGGGCCTGCATCTGCTACGGGGGGCTTGTTGTTTTCTGGGGGACAGAGGGACAGCGAGACCAGTTTGAGGAAAAGATAAGGGACATTGCTATTGCAGATTGCATAGGAAAGAGTTTAATAAAAAAAAGCACTTTGTCGTGTGACTTATTGTTCCTCCGGGGATGGAAAGGAGAGAATGACTGATCAAACTATTTCTGTTTTATAGTACGTACAAGGTGAGAGGGTGAGAGAGCGAGAAGAGGAAATAAGAGTAAGTCATCAATTCTCTAAAAAGGGCAGAGGTGTCAAAATTAGACTTTTTTTCACAAATCTTTACCAAAGACCTCTCTGTGCGGGACTAGCATCACTGCTATCTAGCTAGTCCCTCGGGACAGGGTGCCTATGACAGCTGGGGCCCGTGCACATCAAAGCAGGTGAACAGGGCTTGAACCTACGTCGTCCAGCTGAAGAACCGAACTGAAGAACTGAACTGAAGAACCTCCGCGCTTCCTGCTGCTCCTTCCTGCTACCTCTCGCAGGATCACGTGGCAAAAAAACCCCAACAAAAAACCTCACCACGATTGAGGCTAAACCGTTCAGATCAGCGCTCCTATTCCAGGATACCCGATACATACAGGCCTAAGCAGCCCTTCTCGGTAAACACGTGTCCTGACTATCAGTACACTGCTACTTTCATCCAGGTGCTGATGTTATAATGGTCCAGACGGGCTGACCTCACAGGTGGATGTGTGTTCACATTACTGTTCAAACACAGCTAGAACGTCAAGCCGGTGTACGTTTCCATCCATGTCTACACTATCAATTTCCACACACACATACAGTACTGCCCTTTCATGCCGTTTCTAATGTCGTTCCCGCTAAAATGTTAAACAAATATCTATTCAGATAAACAGCGCTGGTGTAGTATTGACATAGGTTGATACATTCTGGAGGATTACATGAGAAAAGGAGTCGAACACATTTAGCCACTGTAGTTCAGTGCAGGGTTTCCGTTAGCCGGTAATTAGCGTTTTTTGCGTGGTAGAATGTCATTAAAAACTGATAAATTAAAAAGCAAGGAAGGAAAGGCTGTAAGGAGGTAAAGAACTAAGGAAGTGAAAGAAAACCTCAATGTCATCCCCTCCCTTTCCAGTTCTCCCATCTTTCTCCGCCGTCCCTCACTGAAAACTATTTAATCAAACAAGCAGATCTGTCATATGAACAGGTTTATAAAACAGGTAGTGCTGGTTCCTCGGTTCCGATTGGCTGAGCCGCAGTCAAAGCCGTTATAAAATACCCGATAAAAACTGCACCTGTGAACGCGCAAGAGTTAAGTAAAATATGAACGCACTAAATCACCAGTCACACCGGTAGTAGAACTATATTGTTTGGTAAAAGAATAACACTTAACTGCCATTATTATTTAGCTATTATTGAATAAAAATAAAGAATTATTGAATATTTGTGTTCTCCACAAGTTGTGTCTAACAATGCCTCTTAACTGCCGTCTAAAATAATAATAAAACACTGTACCTGGCTGTACAATGACTGTGACCTGGGCAGTGTCCTGCTGTCCGGCGGAGTCCATCACAGTGAGCTGGAACGTGTAGTCTCCCTCCTGCATCGCCGACAGCTGCAGGGTTGGGGTCCGCACACCCTGAGCATTGCAGACGTGACATTTCCCGCTTATATTTCAGAGATTTTTACCGGATGTTCTTATCCACCACAAAAGGGGAATAACTAAATGGTTGTTGAATTATACGCTGTTTTGCTTTAAAGTGTGTCACGATATCAATATGCGAGGCAGGAATGAGTTTCTCCCCGAACTACCCCCGATCCCCGGGTAAACACAGCACTTTGTCCCAGATGTTTGAGTCTCTCACCTGCATCTCCACCACCTTGCCTTTGCTCTCAGGGCTGAGGGACCACTCATAGCCCAGCGGCTCATGGTCGTCGGTGCTCTGGTTGCCGTTCAGCATGATGGAGTTGCGTGGCAAGGTGATGACCTGGTTGTTGTTGTTGACATTTTTTCGGACACGACGGGTTAAATTAAGACAACAGAGAAATAATATAAACCAACGCTTGAGTCACCATCTGTACATCTGTACATTAACCGAGTAAAGGAATCAGCATTTTGAAATATACACTTCATTCTACTTAACTGTTATATATGCAACTTTTTTTTCTGTAATCTTCTCTATCCAAGCGTAGCTAGATAACAGGTAATATAAAATATTTCTGTAAATTCTCTGAGTTTCTTGAAAAGCGCTGCTCAAATAAAATGTATTATTATTAATATATAAATTCGAATGTCTCTAACCTGATTGGGCCCGGCGTTAGCCACAGGCTTGTAGTCCATCGCCTTGCTGACAGACAGGGTGGCCTGGGTGGAGCTCTGGGCTCCATCTGAGTCAGTCACTGTCAAACTGCGAGAGATGGTGATAGAACGACATTGCGCCTCACATAACATGGTACTTAAAACGTTTAACCACCAAGTTACACAGGACCGTCTTTTAAAACCCCACCTTTTATACAAACATAAATACATATTAATAAATAGATGAGGCCCCAGTATCCAAGATGGTGGCAGGGGTTCTTCATGTCCAACTAGAGGTTCATCTAGACTCTAGTCTGGGCTGTTTACAGAGATCTCCTCTTCCAGAACAACTCAACAGTTATTATTTACTGCTACTAAATCATCAGGGATCTGATATCGCTAATGTCACATAAAAACTTCCCAACTCCAATTTTGTTTTCCCCTCCCTCTTAAATTGAGTTAATTTTTTTGGTTTTCATTGTCCAGAGTCATGACAATTATTCAGCTCGTGGTTACAAAACCGTGGAAAACCCCTGGCTCTCAGGCGATGTGCGCTTTTCGTTTTCCGTACTTGAATGTGTAGTTCCCAGGCACCAGGCCGGTGAGGGTGAGGATGGGGGTTTCGGCGGACACCTTCTCCTCCCTCAGGGGACCTTTGACCTCCTCCCAGTGCCACGCCACCACCTTGTCATCGTCGGTACTCTCTGGGGAGAGGAGGACAGAGGGAGGCATTGAATTTAAGACAAGAATGGCGGGAGAGAAGAGGGAGAGTAGGAGAAGAAAGAGAGCTAAACAGAGAGAGGGGGATGGAACGGCTGTGAACAGGTGAACTTGTAAAGCGTAGTGTAGTTGGGCAGCCCCGCTTAGAGTTTGAGAACATTTTCAAAAACATTTTCGTGGGGAAAGAAAACCAAACAAAATGTTCTCGTCCAGCCTCGCTAACGGAGCTGTTCTACTTTGTCTTTGCTTAATGTGTGTGTGACGCAGGGTAGACTCACGGCTGCCGTCTATCACCGTGGAGCTGGTTGGCAGGGAGATCTCCTGGAACTTTGGGGAAACCACGGCGACAGGAGGCTTGTTTACCCGTGGCACTGTCAGGTGGAAAAGAGAAGAAGACATTAAGTCAAGACTGACATGGCTTATAGGCACATGACGCTTGGCAGATGTTATTAACATAAAACCCACAGAATTCTATTTGACAAAGCCATCAACAGGTATAACACATAACTCTGCAAATACTAGGTTTTACATTTCATTTAACACTGAACACCATATTATGAATTATCAGTTGAAGCCATTATAGTGCAGCCCTAACTCAAAGAGTTTTACGCCTCTGATAAAAATAATAGTTTTCAGTCTTGTCGAATCTCACCTGGTTTGACTGTGACGTTGACATAACCTTCTCCATAGGCCCCGTCTCCATCCACTGTGACCTCAAACTCATACAGACCCACAGTCAGCTGAGAGAGACAGAGAAGGAGAGAGAGAGACCGAGAGGGAGAGAGAGAGAGAGAGAGAGAGAGACAGAGAGGGAGAGAGAGACAGAGAGGGAGAGACAGAGACAGAGAGAGACAGAGAGGGAGAGAGACAGAGACAGAGAGGGAGAGAGAGAGACAGACAGAGAAAGAAACAGAGACAGAGAGGGAGAGAGAGGAGACAGAGAGAGAGAGAGACAGAGAGAGAGAGAGAGAGAGAGAGAGAGAGAGAGAGAGAGAAAGAAACAGAGACAGAGGGAGAGAGAGAGGAGACAGAGAGGGAGAGAGAGAGCGACAGAGAGAGACAGAGAGGGAGAGAGACAGACAGAGAGAGACAGATGGAGAGAGGGAGAGAGACAGACAGAGAGAGACAGACGGAGAGAGAGAGAGAGACAGAGAGACAGCAGTGAGTTAGCAGCAGTTCATGTTACTGCCCGTCATAAACTGAGGGACAGTGAGTGACAGTCACCTGACATATGTTGTTGCTGTTGTATTTGATACCAGTTTATTTGTTTTATCCTGATATTGACAATCAGCTTTTTTTAAGAGACTATGTCTACCTTCTACTTCCTTCCACTGTTTGCTGTGTATATATACTGTATATATATAAACTGAGTTATATATACACCCCTCTATGTATTAATAAAACCCCACCGCAGAGATTTATGTTTAGTAGAGTATGTAAATGAAGGAAGCTCATACTAATCTAATCAGTACCTTGCTGAGTTTGAGTGTCTTGCTGTGCTTCCCCTCCATCTCTCCACTGTAATCTTTGGGATGAGTGATCAGACGCCAGTCAAATGCATAGTTGGTTCCTAGAGACGTGACATAATGAAACAAATCAGAATTGTACTTAATGAACATAGACGGAGTATTTCCAGATAAAACATGAGGGACGTTGGGGGTGGGGTGGGGTAGAGAGCATGGAATTTAACTCAATTCTGGAATAAACTCCTCAAACTGGAAAAAATAAAATTCCACTTTTTCCAGAACATAATTCCTTTTGAATTTTGAAGATTGTGGTTGGTGTTCAGTACGATGTATGCTGATGGTGGCTGAGTAATGACCGTCTTCTAGGCCATATCACTCTAGAATGTTTATATTACTTTTATATAACTACATAAAATGTGTAGTAATATGCGTTTCATATGCGTTTTTTTTGTCAGCTTCTGCAAAATTGTTTCTAGGACCTGGAAATTATCAAATTAATTAACCAGACTTATTTCCCAAAACTTTGTTAAACACAAACATGTGTGTAATAATACTGTATTAGGTATTTATGAATTATGATGTTTTAGAAAACTATGTGTTTTGAAACATCACAGGTCTTACCTGGCTGGGGTGCTGGGACAACGAAGGCGTTGAGTTCCACCTCGCTGCTGGGCAGCGTGACCTCCACACTCTTTCCTGCTGACACCACCAGCTCCCTCACTGCCACAGACACCACAGGATCAATATGGACACCAGAGGGTATTTAAGCCATACGAATGGCATGGCAACTAGAACATTGGCATGGCACCCAGAAGGTTGGCATGGCACCCAGAAGGTTGGCATGGCACCCAGAAGGTTGGCATGGCAACGAGAATGTTGGCATGGCGATTGGTCAAATGGTGAAGGCCAATACTACACTGAACCTGGTGCTCAGTTTACCTGTAGTTTTACAGTGCGATTTGTTTTATAGTGCCAAAATGAAACACATTTAAAAAAAAGACCTTTATCTTTCTTTACTTATGTTTCTTTACAAATTAAAATGCATGATAGGTAGATTAAAGTTGGTTTGTGGGTTAAAGATGTAAGTGTAATCAAGGGCTGCAAAAGCCAGGTGTCCTGTTAAAGTGCCCTTGTGCAAGGCCATGAACACATACCTGCTTCTGCTAAACTAACTTGGCTACTTGCCACTAAATGGCAAAAATAGAGATGAGGAATAGAAAACAGGAAGCTATGCCCTCCCCCCTATATCCCCACAACAGCTTGTTAAAAACAACAATAATCCTTATATCTGTTTGATTGTGTTGTTTGATTGTGTAAAAGGCAACTTTTTTTTTTTTTATGTTAGCAGGTCTCTTCAGGAACTGAACTCCTGAAAGTGCTGCGTATGTGAGTCTACTCTCTCTATAGATTGTTTTGAGTAAACCAGTTCAGTTTATATTCTTTAATCCTAAAGGTGAAAATCCATTTTAACCAACAGAACTTCGTTTTTTTTTTTTCCTCATGAGATGCATGTTTACTCTGTAAATAAAGATAATTAATACTTAGTTAATAACCCTGGGAAAGCCAGAAGGATAATTCTTTGTCCTTTCTGGGTGAAGAAGCTGACAGTACAAGTTATTCTCGTTTTTATAACCCCGGCATGCCTCAGCACATTCCTGTTATGTATGATTTATTTGGCCTCCCGCTAACAGCATCGCCTGCGTTTACACGCCACAAATGCAGCCTGCGCCGTCGTACCTATATACGCGCCCCCAAGTACATTCGAAAAATCTCTTAAACTCTATTGGAAGACGCCAGCTCTCGTGTGAATTGTTAAATGATTACGGAAAAGTGCAACAGAAACAGAAAGTTTTTAACCACTTTGAACTGCTAGAAGAGAGAACTTAAAAGGTTACATGGAATATTCTTTAAAAACTGAAACGCTGTGGTGCCGTTATATAATTGATTAATTAAGGATTAGTGAATCAAGATAGAGATGTCTGAGTAAGTGAAGGAGTTGAAGAAGCCAGAGTACCGGCTGTGCATGCAACGCCACCTCTATATGTTACATATTTTATTAATCCCAATTTTTTATTTATTAAAATTGGGTTATTCCAGCAGAAAATAATAAAAATACAGCAAAGGAAGAGTTACAAAAAGGGATTACTAAGGGTATCACCACACCAACCTAACACTAGTACATAAGAATTAACAAAAATATATAAAATTATAAAAGAATTGATTGTATTAAAAATATTTTTGAAAATTTGAAAAAATAAAAATGAATGAATTTCCACCATATGAATATCTAGTATGTATGAAAGACAGCATCCTCCTTACTGGACTGTGTGGGAGGAGCAGTGATTGCAGCAGCTGGGGTGGTAGCTGAACCGCCGTCGGTGCCGTTGGAAGACGCAGCAGCTTCAGTCGTGTCCCGTTCCGTTGAGTTCTGTTGCGTGAGAGCGGGGGTGCCCTCTGCGCTCCCATTGGCCGGCTGGCTAGAGCTCTTGTTGGACGTCTGAGGAAGTGCGATGGCGCTGGGTACCGTCGGAGTCGGGTGAGCCGACGACGCCTTGGAGCTTCCCTGCAGGGATCGTTATAAACCATGAATGGCGATACAATCCGGATAGAACAGGAATCGTTTTTAAAGTGTGTGTGTGGGGGGGGACTCGTTCGTTCAATTCCCTCCCTGTCTGCTTCCTGTTTGCTTCCCTTCTTGAACTGACAGTGTAGAAAGTAATCGTCGTGAGTAATGTCAGATGAGTATTTTCCATCAGCTTTGATCATTCATCCCATTATGATTCAAAGCAGATGGAAGGAAGGAAGGAAGGAAGGAAGGAAGGAAGGAAGATGGGTGCAGGAGGCAGGCACTTCTTAAAGACTAAATCAACACTCCACCAACTCGAGTACAGACTTGAAATCAGTGTCCCCGGCCCCCAGTCTAACCTAAAACCAATGAATGAAAAAATTAGCAAAACTGATCCCCACAAAATCATCTAGGGACAACATCACTCTGCTACTATGTTATGTTCTTGTACGAAGGACGCGGATGAGAAGGACTTAGGGAAAGAAAGCAGAAGAGGGAGAGAATGTTTTTTTTTTTTTGTATGTTTTCACATACTGCAGGTCTCTCCGGATAAGCTACGTATGAAATGGAAAAATGAAAAGCCATCCTCCAGCCAGTTTCACTTTCTGCTTTGCCCTCACGTTTTGGTTAGCAATCGAACGTTGCGCACTAGCAAAACCACGGCAGCTTTGATAGTGATGCGTCAAGTACCATTTTCGGAGGAACTTGGAAGTTTTGAACATTTGCCGCAAACATCACTTATTTGTCAAAAATGGTGGCAACTACAGACTCGATTTATAGCAGCAGGGACTGGCAGGGGACAATAATACAAAAGCTCACCGTGCTGGTATGATGGTGTTCCCCGTGGACCCTGTGGCTTCCTGTCTGCTGCACCTGGCGGATCTTTCTATGTCTTGCTATGATGGGACCCTTAAAGTAGAGTAAAAAAAACAACAACACAGAATTTTATCAAAAGATGATCAGCATCTTTTTTTTTTTATTAAGCTATGAACAGAATTGCAATTAAGTAAGCATGCTCTTAAGTAAGTCTAGCTACTGCTTTCTGTAGCGCTGACAATCTCTCTTTAAAAAGGGGGCTCAATCAGCAGCCACCCTACCTTGAAGAGTTGTTGGAGGAGGCCCAGGGACTCCTGGTGGGGTTGGGGTAGGGAGGAGATGGAGCAGCCCTTCTCACGGGTGCAGCTGAGGAGCACACAGCGCCCGCCCAGGCTCCACACAGCGCTGCAGCTGGGTCTCAGGCAGCATGACTCCCAGCAGGTCGCGCCGCCCCTCCCGGCCGCCAGGGGGCGCCACCCGAGGCCGACGACGCTGCTCCAGTGTATCCCCAGCACCCCGCCTGTCACTCGGCAGAGATCTGCTGACACACCTGGACGGGGAGAGAAGGCGGGAGATGAGCATGACATACCGGACGCACGCGGCCATCATGCTGTGATAAAACAAACAAACAAATAAACACTTGACTTCTACTGAACTGCTGCAAAGAGAGTTAAGGGAACAGACTGTTCTGGAACCACGACCAACAATGGAGTTTAACAGCGCAACAACAACAATATCATCAACAAAACCACATGTACATTCCATATTAAATTAATAAACTGGCCACTATGGGCAACAGGTTTTGCAACAGTGTGAAGGCGAAAAGAGAAGGAATTGGAAAAGGAGGATGAAAGAGCAGTGAATTAAAGTTTAACCACCGAGGGTTATGGATTTGTTTCCCAAAGGGAATTTCTATAAAGGCCGTGCAGTTTAGCGGAAAGGTTCTGCCAAGAGCTGAATACATCTGCCAAAGGGATCACATTTCACAGGCGTTTCCCAAGATTTCAACAGTTTATAATCAATCCAGGCATTGTCGAAACATTTCGCCGTTGTCCCCAAAAGTGAAACCCACGGTGAATTCCGCTCTCAACTTGTGAAACTTTTCACGCTTTAGGCTTTGCAATAGGGGCACATTGACCAAGCACATTCTTAGAAATGCCGCTCTGCAGCCAACGTGCAACAAGTCAGCAGTCGAGACAGGAAGTGAGGCTTTTCTCTGACAAAACAATACACTGATTAAAACCCCGGGCACAGTGTGCACAGTACAGTCCACCCTCCAGGCCTGGGCATATCAAAGTCCTATCAACACAGCAGGCTGAAGGCACACTCGGCAGTGCCAATGTATGTGCGTGCATTTATTGAGAGAGTGTGTGTGTGTGTGTGCGAGTGTGTGTGGTGTGCACACGTCTGTGAACGTGTGTATCCTCTTTTATTGATCTAAGCATGTCATTCGGAGTATTTCGACTAACTATATTCTTATTTGAGCTACCGGAGCTATAAAATAATGGCTATAAAATATGGTGTTGACTTTAAACAGGGCCAGGCTGAGAGCACCTCTCCTGCTGACATCAGGACTATCAACTGTTGTGGAGCAGCCAAGACGAAAACAAACAAAGAGTCCTGAATGCTTCTGTAGAGGTCATCGAACCATCTCAGACAGCGCTGTCCCTGGAGCTGTTGTTGCCGCAGCGATGGGAGAGAGAGTGTGCGTGTGTGTGTGTGTGTGTGTGGCACATTATGGGATGTGGGCGAGTTAGTGTAACTTTGGTCTTTGAAACACGGGGCCCCAGACAGACAGACAGACACTATAGTTTCTTTAAGAGAAAGGACTATTTGACCCTTTGTTAAGTCACCCGCCTCCCACACACACACACACACAGACTCTGTGTCTGACACACAGAGACCCCATTGTACATTGTAACTCACCAAACCCAGTGGCATCAGGCACTCAAACTGCAAAGAAAACAGCCACACACACACAGCTGGAGTACTAACAGATAAAATGAAAAGTAAACACCGACTAACAACCTGAGACAAATATCATTAGATTCCAGGGAGGATGAAGACCCACCCAGAGCAATCAAAGGCGAGTGAAGTTACTGTTCAACTGAGCGCTGGTTGTTTGCATTGGCAAAGAAGTACATAATGACACCCACTGAGATAGGTGTCAGGTACTTAAAAACCTGGAACAATAACAGAAACACAGAAAAGGCAATAATTCTGAGTATCAGCACTCTCTCAACAGATGCGCTTGGTCAGTCGGTTTGAGGTCGTCGATTGGTTCGTTTTACCTGTGGGAGGGGCTAAGGTCCAGACGTAGGCCAGTGATAGGACGAGGTGAGGTAGGCTCCAGTTGAGCAGCTTGTGGTGTGCATAGGACATCTTCCACAAGGACTGAGGACCTGGCAGGAGGATACATAACAAGGTTATTGTCTCGCAGCGTTTCTTTTAGATGCAGTCAGAAGTAATAGGCCACCAAAAGAAGTTAAAATATACAGTAGCAAATGAGTGCAGTTTTAACACAGCAACCTCACCCTGTAATATAAACAAAACTGGGATGGATTTTGCCAAAACAAAAATTACACCCTACCACCACAAGAAAACAAACAAATAAACACAGAAATCACTGAGGCAACACTAATATATTATGTCTTATGACCACCAGCCTCATCTTGAGATCTCTGAAAGAAGAATGGCGATTTGGTTGGATTTTTCCAGAATGGTGAGGACGAAAGATAAAGGCCGTCAAATCTTTTCCATCTTCTGACATTCAACTGAAGAAACACACCAAACCAACGCTAGTTCTACACACTTTGGGTTATAGTTCACCTTACATAATATGCTGCCAACAATCAAACACAGCACAGCAAACACACAAGTTGTTGCCCCCACAAGCCTTTATATTTACCCTCCTCTGGGCCGGGCAGTGGAAGAGAGAGATGTGGAACGGGAGACGGAGCGAGGAGTTAAGTCGGCAGGGAGGTGCGTTGAGGTAAAGGGTGAGGAGAGGTCGACGCCAGCGCTCCGAGGATGAGGTTCAACATGGCTGCCTCCTCGCCCTCTACACCCTGAGCTGTTCAGACACCGCTCTGTAGAGAGAGAACATGATAGACAATGTTGACACATACCCCATCAACACACACACATCTCTTTTTTTCCTGCTGTGCCTTCTCCTGCTTGTCGTGATTGTGAAATACCGTAAACATTTGTTTTAAAAAGCCGCTCTAAAAAGTTTTTATTAAAGATGTTATCGTAACACACGGATGTCATGTGAATGATGTGATTTGAGCTCAAATTTAGTAGCAGCTCTACTTCAGCTGATGAGAAAAGAGTCAAGGATATGCATATGGCTTTGTCCAGCATATGTATGCATCATTTAAATAATAACTGGCGTTCTGAAGGCAAAAAAATAAATATTTAAAGAAAAGAAACGAAGAGAGGTCAACTGAGGTCAATGTCTTGTAGAAACAAACGCTCTACAGCTTCCACTGTCAAAAGATTCGATAGTCGTTTTGATAAAATAAAAAGCGAAAACACTACCAGTTCCTGCACTGAATCAAAGCCACAAGTTTCATGATACAAAGCTGCTGTTTTCAACATCGTACCGTTAGAGACGACTGTTAGGAATGTAGGGTGTTAGTCTTTTTCAAACATTAACACTTCCTTTAAACTATGAATCCAAGAACAACATTCAACAAACACCACTTCAGATGATTGCATTGAAACTTGGAACAGGATAAAAGGAAAACAACTTTGTAACATGTGACAGGTGTGTTTTCTATGTTTTAGCCAAAGACATTGACAATTTTATGGTATCTCAACAATGTTAACTACTCAATCTTTGCCAGTTCTCCATTGCCCAAAGCATTCTTTCTTAGGCCAAGGAATTACTATATTGTAGCCTGTTTGGAAGATGGGTGTATGCTAAAAACATTCCTCTTATTTTTTCTCTACTACATGATCATATTGTGGGGCCCGATTTAAATCACGACATATGGACTTGATAACACTTCAGCTGTTCATACCATTCTGTACGGAGAGAAGAAGTATTTAAAGAAAAGAAATGTAAAAGGTCAAATGAAGAAATAAATGCTCCATAGCTTCCACTGTCAAAAGAAAGCAAAAACACTACCAGTTTGTGCGCTGAATGAAAATCACAAGTTAAAGGAGCTATAGACGATAATCAGCCACTAGATGTGGCACTAGAGCACCAGCATCTCAGACCAAAACAAATGGGCACATGTCGCACGTCGGCTACACTAATACTAATGCACTAACATGCACTAACATGCACATGTGGCCGGACCGGCTACCACACCAAAGAACAGAGAAGCTCGGATTACAACACAAACAGAGGGAGTGTGTCTTCATTCTCTGCTCAGGACGCCATTATTCCACTGCATCTTTACATAGCAAATAGTTGTTTGCCGCTATATTCATATTCAAAATATCGTATAGTACCTTTAAGCTTTTTGCACTTAATCTCTTTCATGACGCAACACTGCCGTTTTCAACATTGTACAGCTATAAATGTGTGTGTGTGGGCCGTTTGGAAGCATTTCGCCTAACAGAAAACTCTTAAAAGCCACTAAAACACGGGGAACTCCTGAGTTGTTACTGCCGAAATCCAATAAGCAAAAGATGGCAAACCAAAACAACAATGTTGCTGCAATTCCTTGCGTAGCCGCAACAGGGCAGCACTTCAAAATCAATCGCGGATCGTGCCTTTAGGAAGAAAAGAGGCGCTGCACTTTTTTCCCCCTCTTACAATTCTCAAGCACGTTTATGCAGGGGAAAAAAAGAGAGAAGCGTGGTCCTAGGACATTCTGTTCTGCAGATCTGCAGGCTTGATCTACACACCATTCTACCACAACACACTCCCAGAGGCTGCAATTAGCAATAAAGCAGGCTACTTCCAAGAGCATCTGTTGCGATAATCTGAAATTAAGAAATAGGCCAAATCCAGAGATCTGTGTTAAACTGATAATATCAGTTTTGGCTTCTCACACATAGACTTAAACATCACATCTCAAACTGCTCAGTCAAACCTGCCCGATATGATCATCCACAGGATCCGCATTCCAGCACACGGATGCATGTGTCCCAACCACCACCTTTCTATAAACCAACAGTATAATCAGTCCCAGGCTTTTTCGTTTTCCAAAACGAAGCGGGCCCACCAACAAGAAAAAAAACAGCAGGCAAAAATACTTGAGACAGTATACGTAAGAAATTCTAATTCTAAAAGTTAGAAGATTGTATTTTTACTGCGCAGTACACGTCCCGTGATCAGTCGTGACTGCAGCAGGAAACCACAGGTGCGCTCGTCTCACTCACCTGTGCTGTTGACAGCTCAGCCATTATTGGCCATTCAATATCTTATTTTTTCTATCATCAAAAACCCTCAGATCCCGGACGTCTCTCTCTCTCTCTTTCTCTCTAACTCTCTGTCTGTCTGTGTGGTGATTCAAAAGCACACTTGTCAGTGTTCTGTTGGCTTGCAGGCTCTATCAGATTACACAATGCCCCCCCACAGTCCCCTTCTTCGCTCCGTCCCGTTTCTGACTACAACAATGAATAAGCGGAGTTAAATAGTCGCCTTTTCCCCAAACATGGCCACGAATCAACAAAATAATCTGGCAACCTCTTATTATGTAATGACAACCACTGTAATATAATGACAGTTTACATAACTTCCTGAATGGAAGTTAAATGCTTATTGGTCGATATACCAACAAGGCTTTTAAATTATATTATGATAATTTTCAATAAAACGCAGGCATCAAGCCACCAAGACAGGACCTTGAATAAGCGTTTCATTACAAATGGTAGGCTCAATCATCATGTAGCTTACTGTCTTAAAAAGAAGAGTCGGGTTTTGGGGACAGGCGTATGGATTTCTATTTGGCTGTGGGATAATTGAATAGGGCCCATAGCCCCGGTAGGCTACTTATCCCTGAAAGCTTCGCTGGCTCTCAGTAGACGTCCTGTAGCCAAGCCTGCGCAGTCTACAACACTATAACACACATGAATGACGGCTTAATTAATATGCCACTTCGTATCCAAACAGATCCGTTATTATTACATGACACGTCTAGGGACCGACAGTCGGGGGTGAAAGGTTTGACTACCAAGTGTCAGTCTACGGTGTTTCACCTGCTGTATTATAATCCCGCACTAACAGCTGCTGGCATCTCTTTCCGTGCAGCAACACACATCCTGCGCGTTTTACGTCCCGTTGCAATTGTAATGACACTGTAAATTAATAAACCTCACTTACGCATAGCAAATCATGTCGTCTTCAGGTTTGATGCTTGTATGATGAGCTGTCGACGTAGTTGTTATTATTCCCTGTACACTAACTAGGTCAGTGGTCGCTTCGCTCGCACAGCTGATGCTTGTGCAGATTATTTTGCACCTTCACTCGGATGTATAAAAAACTGAACCAGAACGAAACCAACGAGCGAGAGAGTCCACTTCCGACTACTTCCGTCTTCTTTTAAAATCCCGTTAAGGCTACGCCGCATTTCTCATAAGTCAATAAGAGTGTCTCACATTCGGCCTAATATCGTCTGCGACTGGCTTATTTGATTTAGCCAAACAATCGTAATGTTTAAAGTCTTAGCAAGCTACTGATAGCGGTATGAGACCTAGACACGCCTTTAAATGTGTAAAAAACACTTTTGTTTCGCATGTGTTCCTTTTCGCACATGCGTAGTAACGTGCTGGTCAGTAGCGAGTTTTCATGAGGTTCTTGCATAAATTAGCTGCTGTACATATTGCCTGTGGCTAACCTGCTACATGGTTAACATGAATATTCGCGAACATTTACATTTTAGACATTTGTATGCATGTGTGAGACGATTTCCAGCTTTACGCTCCACCATTTTGCTTTCCCCTTAGTGGGCAAGGGTTTCCATAGGCTAAATGGCGTGTGAGCCATCTTGATACCTAAACATCTTTGAATCAAAGCGATTAATTCATCTACTTCCGTCTTGCGTTACCTGCTGTCAACTGTGGACAGGTTGTCCTTTGAAAGAAAACAGTCTAAAATCACTGGGTTTTATCGTCCGTACAAGACATACTTGGTATAAGATTTGTGAATGAAAATGGGGGTCATTTCGCCGCCACAGACCATGAAGGTTCTCTGACGTTGATACAACACCAACCAAAATGGCGTCCTGGCGTTCCAAAGACATTTGTTATGATTGGCTTACAGATATTTTTAGATATTTGTGATTGGTTGTTTCCATCTTTGTTTTGACATCTTACTTCCGGGAAATGCGCATGTGTTGTGGTGTGGACTGCTTAAATGAGTGAGTTTTTGTTTTATGTACATATTTTCACTGAATCGATCTGAAATCTCTTGTAAATATATGATGTTACAAGCAGTCCAACAATAAACAAATTCACTGCTAAGAATGATTCACAAAGCTGTGGGTTTAGAAAAACAATTACCGTTAATGTTAATTAACAGATCAGAGCTCTGGCTTCCAGCAAATTAAATTGCACTTTTGTGTAATCGCCGTGTTTTAGTTTGATGTTGAGCTTCGGTTTTCTATTGCACGTGTACATTTCTTGTATGTATTTTATCGCAGGTCATAATGGCTGAAGGTAAAGGAGGTACTACTGTTTTGAGCCCCGAGAATGATCCCATCAGCAGTCATTGTGGAAAGGAGGCAGGAGGAGGTGAAGGAGCGGAGTCAGACAGCGACGGGGCTGGTGGTTTGACCGATGCCCAGAGAGACGTCTTGGAGAGGTGTCTCCATGCCCTGACGCACGCTAAAAACGATAGCCACACGCTGGCTGCGCTTCTCCTGGTGAGTCGGTATAATCCTCTATATCTCAAACAGCATAGCCACGCTCAGGTGATAGTTTCGCTATAAGTAACGAGTAACTCCCTGGCTGTTTGTTTGTATCTTTGTATATATCAGTAGCATAATTCAGGGTATATGCGGGGATACATTATGTGCCTGTCTCTTTTTCCTGGCGTTGAGGACATCTCTTATCAGTCTAGTTGACATTGAAATGTATGGAGACAGGATACCCACTTATCCTGAGCATTATACTGTTTACATTACCATTACAACACTGTTGTGCAGTATTTGTGTTCATCTGGGCATAATTAATTCTTACTGTAGTTTGTCTACTACTCAGTCTATTCTCTGATTGATGCATATTGTAATTATTAAACTGTGCGGTAATAAATCTCTACTGTTCTTTTCTTTCTCTCTATCATCAGATCACCCGATTGTGCCCAGCCAGCCAACTAGACAAACCCACCTTGAGACGCATCTTCGAGGCAGTTGGCCTTAGTCTTCCAGCTCGGCTCCTGGTGACGGCCGTCAAGGGGAGCGAGAGCTCCAGCTTGCCCCCAGAGGAGCTCCTTTCACTGGGCACGGCTCTGTTAGCTGCCTTGAGCACAGACCCAGATATGGCCTCCCACCCCCAGCTGCTCACCACTGTCCCGCTGCTGCTGGGGATCATAGCAGATGGTCCCGCATGGAGCCGACAGAAACAAGCAGGCCAGGGACAGAACCAGTCCCAGCAGGGAGCGCAGGATGAGGCAGAGATGACACATACAGCGCAGAGGCAAGATAGTGAGGTTCATTCAGCACAGATTTCAAGCACAACAGAGAATAGCCCACTGGGAGAGACGGAGCCCAGTAAGCATAAGGACAAGGAGGGTGTTGCAGACAAAGATGTTCCGATGGTTCAGGATGCCTCACCGCCCTTAAAGCTTGATGAGGCCATGGCTGCCGACTGCTACCAGGTTTTGACCGCCGTGTGTTCCTTACCCCGGGGCCCCGAACAGCTCCTGACCAGGGGTGTCGTCCCTGCTCTTTGCCGAGCGCTGGGCCGAAACCAGACCCTCAGCCACGAGAGGGGCCTTGCCTTGCTGGGCTGCCTCCTTTCAGGCAAAACCCGGGATAAAGCCTGGAGTAAATACCCGACCGAACTCCTCTCTCTGCTGGTCATGGTCTCCAAGGACTTCTGCCAAGCCAAAGACCAGGCCAGACTGGATATGTGTGCCCCGTTGCTGCAGTTCCTGCCCCCACCAGGTGGGGCGGCAGAGAGCGAGGAGCTGAAGGGGGTCGTGACCAGTCTATGGGAGGTGTTGAGACCCATGATCCAGGCTAGGTTGACACCCAAACAGATAGGTTCAGTTCTGGTCCTCGGTGCATGTCTGTTGGATTTATGTGGTTGGGGGCCCGTGGGCCCGCCTAAGTTCTGTTGTTTGCTGGTGAACCGGGCCTGTGTGGAAGTCAGGATGGGCTTAGAGGAACCACCTGGTACCGATATCAGCCCCGAGCTACAGCACACAATCACAGGTAATTTGTTGTATTCAAGCCTAATAATAATAATATAATTTCATGAAACAGGATGTTGTCATTGCTGCCTAAAGAGGAGTGTGGCCATTTAAAACACACTGCCTAAAGTGTGCAAATATAATATAACATACAGTACATTTCCTGTACCCATGGCCTTTGTAATAATAATAATAAACTTTATTTGTATAGCACCTTTCATACAAGAATTGTAGCTCAAAGTGCTTCACAACAATAACATTTACATAGAATGCAGAGTTTGAGGCATAGCAAGGAAAAAGACAAGCATTTTCATCTATGCGAGTGTTGGCATGAATAAAGGGATTTCCTTTTTGCATTAAAAGTTCCCCTCCCCTCATTTCTCTGCAAAACGGGGTGCGTCATGAAACTACATAGGCGTAGAAGGAGATGGGGTTAAATTTAATTCATCCCCTTCCTGACTTGAACCAAACATATCCTTCACAGGCTGCTACCGCATCATGGAGGCTGCCATGGAGCAAGCCTGCAGCCAGGGAGCCACGCAGGACACTGCCCCACAACAGAGCACCGTCTCTGGGCTCAGTCTGCAGCAGAGCAGGCAGGTCCTCAGGGTGCTGGAGGAGGCCTTCTCTGCTGTGATCTACCACCTGCAGCAGGTGAGAGGGTGGTGAGGACAAGAGAGCTTTGGTGTCTCTTCATACATTAAACACAGAAGTACCCATAATCACAGTGAAGAATTTCCGGTTAATTTATGTGCAATGATTATTTAGAGAGGTATACATATGTAAGAAGAAAACATTAGGAAACAAGAAGAAAAATCGCTAAGTAACTCACTAGTTACATCAAAAGTTGCCATAGAAACCACTAAGGTACAGCCTGCCATCCTTTATGGGGATTATCAGAAGAATTGTCAAATTGCTTGGTTTAAACTGCCCAATGTATAATATTCATTAAAGCCCACTCCCAGTATTTTTTGCATTTTTTAACTGTTTATCATTGTCCTGTGTCAACCCCTGTTGCTATAAATCAATTCCATAGTCACCACCATACTTTTTATAGTTCCTCTGAAAACGGTACTTTGGAAAAAGTGACCACTATCATTATCCAATCTACCATACCTGAAAAACAACAATGAATCAGTGAGAATCGACTTTGTTTAGCACTGGTTGCACGCTATTGCATGACGTTGATTGCTAACCACACCCCCATTTTCTGTTTGGAGAAAATTTGAGAGGGAAAACAGGAAGTAAAATTGATTAGAGGAGGGCTTTAAAGTACATTACAGTGCAATACATTACATACATGTTGACACGTCTTGTAAAGAAACAATACATACACAGGTATAGCCACTACTCCTTGTGTTGTGATGATATACTCTCAGTCTACTCTCTCTCAATTCACAATCCACTCTCTCAACCACACTCTGGTTTGTTTCCAAGGTGGATCATAGCCGCTATGGAGACCCTTTCATTTTCGCCACATTCCGTTCTCTCTGCTCCTGGCTGGCTGAGGAGACTTCCTGTCTGAAGGAGGAAGTGACTGGCCTGCTGCCATTCCTGATTGGCTACACCAGGACCCATCTGCAGGGTGACAGCCCGGACAAGGGTCTCTCCAACTGGATGTCTGAGATGTCCGTCAACGAGGAAGGACGAGTTTGGTCGGGCCAAGATGCTCTGAGGTAAAAGGACTAGATGTAAAAACCAGGAGAAATTATCTTCACAATTATCTGAACTGTCAGGACAACATGCGCAGTGAGAGTTTTCAATTATCTTTTCAATCCTTTTTATACTAATTTGTGTGTGTGTTAAACCTCAACATTTGGGCTGCTGTGATTATATTATATTATATTATATTTCCTTGGCTTTAGCGAGTTAAACAGTATTAAAATGTAAACTTTGGCCATCAGAAAGAAATGGATACTGCAGTCAGTTAACACACATAACGTATGATAAACATCTCAAGCGTGAGTAGATACAAAAGTGGGACAGTATTGATGTTATGGGATGAGTGTGATTGGCTGCGTGGGGATTGTTTGGTCGCAGGCAGTGTGCAGTCAGAGGGGAACAGGGCTGATAGGGCTGAAAAGTGATATCACAATATTTTTGGAGCCAATGGCGAGATTCGATTTTTTTTTTCTATACTACATATCCACATAATGTCTTGTTTAAATGTTTGGAACAACACGCCACACATGAGCTACAAGTGGGCGGCGACATGTAGAGAACAGGAGCATCTGGAGAGGATGTTTAGTGTGGATTTTTAAGAGCAACAACGTTGGCTAAATGATTTCCATATCTCCATATTCATGTTTTCATATCATCACAGAAATATCACAATATATCTGAAAACTATATTGCCCAGCCTTATGCAACTGTCTCTTTTCATACTGTCCTCGTGTCCTCCTTTCCTCTCTCTGCCTCCTTCCATCCTCAATCTATTCCTTGTCTTGCTCTCTCTTCCTATTCTTACCCTCCAACACCTTCCCTCCCTCTCCCTCTCTCTCCCTCCTGCCCTCCCTCTCCTGCTTCTCTAGGTATCTCCTCCCAGCTCTGTGCCACCTCTCGGCAGAGGAAGGCCCCAGGAAGGCGCTCCTCAGCCTGAACGCCCCAGCCCTGCTGGTGGACTTTCTGTCTCGGGGCTGGAGCTCCCTGAAGGGGAAGGGCGGGGCAGCTTCAACCAGGGACCCCAGCATGGAGACGGCGTGCTCAGCCCTCCTCAACTTCGCCGTCACAGAGCCGGAGAGAGTCAGGTAGTCGCACGCATACCTGAAAACTACAACCTTGCATATCCAAAGCCCTCTTGAAGCTGTCTGGGATTGTTCTGGAGAATCAAATGTTAGCAACGATTAAATATTTTTGAAATCCCAGATTTAACGCTATTTACAAATATGTTTTAGGAAGGACCCGTGTTTCAGAACCCTTGAGTCCCTTCTGAGTGAAGCACTTCCTGTTTTGGTGCATAAGCCCCGCCTCCTGGTCCTAGCAGCCAATTACTGCACTCTGGGGCTGATGATTGGCAGACTCAAACCAGCTCCTGAAGGTGATTTTTTAAATTATTTTTTAATTTCATGAACTTGGTAATCAATTTTGATTGTTAAGGGTCTTGGAAGTATCTTGGATGGATACTTCCAAGACCCTTAACTTTTGGTCTGAGATGCTGGTGCTCTAGTGCAACATCTAGTGACTGAATGTTGTATATAGCTCCTTTACATGCTATTTCCTTATTTCATCATCGAAGTTCTTCAATGTTTTAGCTTTGAACTATTAACTAGAAATATAGTTTTGCCTTGTGACCAGGCATTGATACTGTAACCGCATGGGAACACACTGGAAACAGCCCCATAACTCATTCTAGGTCCAGACCCGTAGGTTAACGAGAACTTTTTCATTTTTTTTCTTTTTATTTCCCAGGTCCAGCGGAAGCAGGCCAGAGGCGGTTCTTCTCTGCAGCTCTCCGCTTCCTCCGCAGTGCCCTGGACTCGGGCCCTGGCCCCGGCCCAGCCAGGGTGAGCCCTGGCTGGGAGGAGTGGTGGGAAGAGGCCGGTGAACTCTGGAGGTTGGGGCTGCAGGCCCTGGGAGGTTGCGTCCGTGCCCAGCCCTGGATCAGTGCTCTAGTTAGAGAGGAAGGCTGGTTGAAACACACTCTCGGCATGCTGGGGATATGTAACGCACTACCTGACACGCACACACAGGAGGCGCTAGAGGAGGCCCTGTGCGCCATGGCGGACCGCTGCCCGCTCTGTAAACAGGAGATTGGCAACGTTATGAGGGGAAGCAACAAGGGAGCTTTGAGTCAGATGGGGAACCTGAGGAAGTCAGTGGGAGTCAAGTGAGACCGAACTGACCAAAGGGACAATATGCTCTTCGCTGCTGTATATTGAGTTGGGGAAAGGCTGGAAATAAGGCCACGTCATGTAAAGTTAATGGAGGGCTTACACTTTTGTTTTAGATCAAGGCATTCTTGTATGTAGGGCGGTCTTGTCATCTGCACCAAGTCACCATATGGATAAATACATGTAACTTTGGTCCCAGGAATTCTCCCGATGTTGTGAAAGACTAGTACTTCATAGAAATGTATGTAAAAACGTCTGTGCTCTCCATGGGAATTGACACAGCACATGCAATCTCTTAAATGTAAATTGCAAAATAGGAGCACATTTAATAAAGAACTATTTTGGAACAAAATCCTCTGCCCTGCCAGTATTAGTTTGTATTTGTTTTTCTTGAAACTTGGATGCCATTTGACCACGCTGAAGCTGTCCAGAAACATCTCTTTTAAGAACTAATAATACAACATAAGGTTTTGACTATATCTGCCAACTGATACCAGATGTAGACATTCATTTTGCCTTACCAGCTCATCCAGATAAACAGTTTTAACGGTTGGTCTGAAGCCACCTGTACTGTTATTTTACCAAAAATATTTAGATATTCTTGTCCATTGACTTAAAACGGAAAAGAGATTATCATGACACTAAAACGCTCCCAGGAAAACCGGAGGCTTGCTACAGTCCCTCTATAGTTTAACTAGTTCGTTTAACCAATCATCTACGAGTTGGTGCACAATAGGGTCGTGGGATGTCTGAAATCCCTATACTTATTGTGACGGAATCGCTTCCCCTCGTTTGAAAACCACCGAGTTGGCCTCTTGTCTGTTAGTAACCACAAGGTGGCGCACTGACCCTGTTTAGATATGATGTGTTGTGTGACGAGACTTGACATTAAAATGCAAAAGTTCTTCATGACTGACACAAACACACAGCGTTTGCAGACAGTTGTACTTTGCGCTATATTAGGACGGGCTGTGAATGTATATATTTTCTGCAGTTATTTTATTATTGAATCCATTGTTTATTATAGATTGTAAATTAGCTATTAGATACGTGATTTTAGTCCATACGTTTTGAAAGGCGCGACGATCGCGCAAGATAAAATACAAATAAAACATTTTAAGGCAAACGGTGGTCACAATCATATTTCAAGTTTTTTATTAAATTAATATGTTACGCGCACCATCAAGTCAATGAAGTTCAAATGAATGACTAAAATATTTACTATATTAGTAACGGTTAACAGGCCCAAGACTATGATTTCTTTGAGATTCGGCGCAATTTAATATTTTCACTGTAGCAGACCTGCTATCTCCGACAACTCTATTTAAGACGTGAAAATTAACGCTCAATTCCAGTCGGTGGCAAAACTCTCTCCTGTTCCAAAGTTTTCACCCCCCTCTCGCCTCCTGTCACCTCCCGCCTCAGTCTTATACCCCCCCCACACACACACACACACACACCACCACCACCCGCTCCAACACCCATCTGTTTCTTTGTGACTCATCCATACAACTCCTGCATCGCCACTCAAACTAACTCACTCTTCTCTCCACCTTCAGTCTGTTTCCATCCATCGCTCTAACAGATCACCGCAGTTACTTCTGTTTACAGCTTGAGAAGCGGACTGACTTTGAGCACAATCATGCTTTGGAAATCTCGAACCAAGACTGAACCCTACTGTACACAGGTAAATCGTAACGTTTCTATTATTATGATCTCAACCGCTTTCTAGGTGTTTTATAGCCGTTATTGGTACAGTTACGATAAGGCTACAGATGTGTGCGTAATAGCTTATATTGAAATGTTTGGCCTGTTTTAGGATAAATTGGAACTTGCATCAAAACCGTGTTATAATAACTCGCTATAGTCGATAATTTAACGGGTTTGTTTTTTTCCATTTTGGTATGTTAAATCACACCTCGGTATTTTCAACCAAGAGCTTCCAACTTTTTTTTTGACGAGACGGCGCTGTATTCCCGTGCGTAAAAGTTAGGTGTCATTTCAACTTTTACATTTAAAAAAAAAAAAAATTAGCGTTTTTATGTGATTTCCAGCATATTTCACCGTGAAATTAAGTTTTAAGAGTGAAAACTTGAGGCAAAATATAGCCCACCATAACGGCTCTCGGTGCGTAAAACTGCCACGGTAGGCTATAATTCAGTCGTGCACTTTTAAA
>OMKK01003111.1:9749-21041 GCA_900302305.1 Polymixia japonica | reverse complement strand
GTCGGGATACAGATGTGCTTTGGCACCGCCCCCGCTGCTCCGATTCTCCGGCCAATCTCACGTTCCATGGTTCCCTCACTCGTGAACAAGACCCCGAGATACTTAAACTCCTTCACCTGCTGAAGAGACTCATTCCCTACCCTCTCCTTCCACCGGCCGATTACCTCCTCAGTTGAGGTCAACAGTGTCCCATCCTTACTGTAAACAGCTTGAATGGTTCCCTGTTTCCCCCTCCTGAGGTGCCGGATGGTTTTCCAGAAGCACTTTGGCGCCGACTAGAAGTCCTTCTCCATGTCTTCCCCGAACTTCTCCCACACCCTCTGCTTTGCCTCTGCCACCGCAGAAGCTGCCGCCCTTCAGGTCTGTCGGTACCTTGCAACTCCTCCGGGACAATAAAGCCCGGAAGGACTCCTTCTTCAGTCGGACGGCTTCCCTGACCACCACGATGTTCAAGGGTTACCACCCCTTGAGGCACCCAGGACCCTAAGGCCACAGCTCCTCCCTGCAGCTTCAGCAATAGAAGTTTTGAACATTGACCACTCGGATTCAATGTCCCCAACCTCCACAGGAATGAGCGAAAAAGGTCTGTCGGACAGGGGCTTTCTCCAGACGCTCCCAGTTCACCCGCACTACACGTTTGGGTTTACCAGGTCTGTCCAGAGTCTTCCCCCAACCCCTGACCCAACTCACCACCAGATGGTGATCAGTTGACAGCTCCGCCCCTCTCTTCACCCGAGTGTCCAAGACATACGGCCTTAGGTCCGATGATACGATCACAAAATCGATCATCGACCTTCGACCTAGGGTGCTCTGGTACCAAGTACACTTATGAGCCTCCCTATGCTCGAACATGGTGTTCGTTATGGACAGTCCATGACTAGCACAGAAGTCCAATAACAAACGACCACTCAGGTTAAGATCAGGGAGGCCGTTTCTCCCAATCACGCCCCTCCAGGTGTCTATATCAACGTGCGCGTTGAAGTCTCCCAGTAGAACTATGGAGTCCCCTGCTGGAGCCCCATGCAGGACTCCATTCAGGGTCTCCAAGAAGGCCGAATACTCTGAGCTGCTGTTCGGCGCATAAAAATACCAAAATTATAAAAATGCAATCAATGTCTCAGTGTCTTTCACTCTGAGCCCTATGCTCCCCAATAACCAAACAAAGCCAATGTAGTCATTGTAATGTAAATCCAATCATATTCTGGAGATTTTAATCCAGGCAAATGCCTTTGACCTTTGAGAAGTTTTAGATTTGTACCACACACAAACAAAACAACTCAAAAACATGCAGTTTATTTTGCTTTGATGATGTAATCAGCCATTTGTATTGATTTCAGCAGGCAGTAGTGGAAGCCTCTATTGGTGGGTCCAGTTAGCTTTCTTCTTCCACCATCGATGAGCTGGTTAATACCTGGTCCTGGTTTGTTGTGAGCGACAGTGGAATACCCCTTTTTTCCTCTGTCTGTCTCAGTCTAGACAAGAGGACAACATATAATGTATCTGTATAAAAAGATAGGAAATTATCAGAATATTAATCCAGCCCCTATTTTTTCAGCTTCTCGTTGGTCAAATCTTTTTGTCCAGAGACCCAGTGAGTCAGACCTTTTTGTTTGAAGATGTGGTTGCAAATATTCAGGTTTGCAGATTTTGTCTGTGTTGTAGTCATCCCCCAGGTCAGGTGGTGAGGTTGTATGGTGTCGATCACCATCAGGTCTTGGATGTTGTGTCTCAGGGGTAAGTTAAGCACCGTAAGTGATAAGAGCTGTAAGTTCAGGTGGTCATTAACGACTTTCAGACCTTCAGTGTTCATCAATCGCTATCAGATATTGGATATTATGTTCAGGGGGCTCCATATTGTCTTCTGTGCATTTTCTCAGACTGTAACATAAGAGCAGTCCTTTAGTGTGTCTGGGTGTGGATTCTGTTGTGATCAGTGGTGTGTCTGTCCACAGTTTACCATTTACAAGCACTGACTTGGAATTATTTTGTCCTAACAAACATTAGTCCTGATGGGCACACTGATTATTAGCTGTGTGCAGCCTCTATTTCTTTGTTAGGACAAAATAGTTCCAAGACTAAGTGCTTGTAAAATGCAGAGACCTTGTATTTGTCATTAAATTTCTTAAACGTTGTGAATTCCAAAATGTAATAAGTCAGCTGTGGCAGTTGCTGAAAGGTTTATTTCTTCACTAGTGAGATATCACACACTCTATTTAACCTATTCAACCTAACAGTCCACAGATGCCGGGTGAATTAGCTCTACTGTACCTGACTGGATGCTATTGTAGTATACAAGACCCTGTTGTGGCCAAGGAGGAGCGTGTATCAACAGTGCCCTCTAGTGCCTGTAGCGGGTTCATACAACCAGTGAGCTCAGGCAATAGACGTAATATTATTGGTCAGTAGATGGCAGTCCTTAGCTAAATATTCAACCAAAATGCTCAGCAGTAGAGGAAGACGCTGCTCTGGTAATCCCTGCTATATGGGTCTGTTGGCCTGCAGAATAGACCTACTTTCTGCAGAAGGTATCACAACAGTTATATGTAAAAGACATACTACCTGATTACTTTTTGCAACTCTATTTTTATTGTTTTTGTTATGGAGAGGTAAACATGAAACAACTTTCAGTGAATATTCTTTGTATTTTTTGTACACAGGTGTACCCTTGAGTGTATGAACCAATGAATGAAAACCAATGAGACTACCCATTTAAATAAAATGAAAATGAAAATTCTGTAGCAGAATTGTACCAGTTATAACATTTTAGCATTAGGAAACATTTTTCCCATGTTGTAGGCAAGAAGAAAATAATTATAAGAAGAAAATTAAGAAATCTACCAATTCACCATTACTTGTCTTGACTATCAACTACACCATCATTGTCCAAAACTCCACCCAAGTCCACAGTCATTTGAGAGTCATTTCCAATCATAATGTACTGAGCATTTTCAATATGGATGCTTGGTTGTGACGGCCACCAAACGCCATCACCGCCAACCTGTGACACGTTGGCAGCAGGAATAGCGTGAGAATCTGGTAATGAAATCCGCATTCTCTGTTCCATAAGTAGCCTCATTCTTTCTCTCTCCAGCATGTCTGCTTTCCGTTGCTCCTGATTTAACTGCCTTTGATGGTCGTTAGCATGTTTGAGTCTCTCCTGTCTCCTCACCTGTTTTTTCACATTCTGCTCCTCGGACCACATCCTCCTCAGAGATTTGATTCTTGCTGGAGGTAAGGCCTTCTTTATTTTTCTCTCAAAACTCTTGTTCTCTTCTAGTGGAACCACTGTCTGCAGAACTATGGGCATGTTCTTCCTGGGCATGCAGTTCTCCCGCGGCAGCAGGGGGATAACAGTGTTGTACTTGTGTTTCTTATTTATAGAGTTGATGAGGGCAGACTCTGTCTCTACCTCGAGCAGGCGAGTGTTGAAGTTTCTGGTGAGCAGCAGGATGGTAAAGGCCGAGTTATTGATGGCGTCATCTATGCACATTAGCGTGCTCTTTCCAGGGAGGGCAAAGTCCTCAGTGAAAGTCGCTCCCACACCAACAGTGAGGGACTCCATTTTGTCTCTCATGCTCTCAGCCATATCAATATCCTCTGGCGCATGCAGGATGACAAATGAGTAAAATATGGCCTCCTCCTCCTCTTCCAAACTTGTCCCTTCATGTGCCTCGTTTGGAACATTTATCTTAGGTGGAAAACGTTCAGCTGTGATAGGGGCTGGTTTTGGGTCGCCGGTCGGTACTGCAGTCTGCTTCTCATCAGCATTTTGACTATAACTATCCACCTTACTGTACTTGCCTCCTAAAGTTGCAAAGCTATGAGGCTGAGTAGCATAGCTTTTCTCTCGAGTGAGGGTAGTAGGTGGTTGGTGGTGATCAGGCTTTATTTGACTTGCTCTGTCCCCATGAAATGTGTCTGTTGGGGGTAGACTTATCTCTAGATGGGTAGGATAGGAGACTGTGGAGGCGTTAGTATGTAATGAGCTAGGCAGGCTATGACTACTGTCGGATGTACCCCGAGACAGTGAATGTTTTAAAGCTGTACTCTCTAGTTCATCACCAGGACCACAGTAAGACCCTGAATGCATCCACTCTGCAAACTGAGGCCCGCAGACGACTTTAGCCTCTTCTCTCAGATGATCTATATCTGTGTATTTTACACAGTCGCTATCAACTTTTGTTTGGCTGTAAGCTAAAATTGCCTTCTGATATGCCAAATCTCTCAGCAGCGGATCGCACAGTCTCTGTACAGACAATACTTTGAAAATCCTCGCCAGGACTGCCAACGCTGCCGCGGTAACATCTTGAAAATGACCACATTTCACTCTAAAGTTCTCCAACTCGCCCCCACTCCCGCGCCACTTTTCAGCCAGATGGTTTGCTAGGTAGTTGTCCTTCAGCGTCTGGAGTCTGTTCAGGCCCTCTACGCCTCTCTGGAGGAAGATGAGACACAAAGCGTGCAGTATTTCCTCTTCAGGGCTCTCACCCAGGTGGAGTGTCAGGCTTAACAACCGCTCCTGTGACACCTTCACTAGAATCTTAAAGACATCTGTCAATCCAGTTCCCTGTTGGTCTGTCCCCTGTCCATCCATGTTTACTACTACTTGATGCTGCTACATTACATCCACAAATTTACAGAGGCTGATATGATCAACGTACTCCAATGTCTCCTTGTTTGTTCGTATTGCATCATTTTGTTGATTCATTGATGTCATTCTTGCTTTTCCACAACAGGTACACTAAAGAGATACAAATGGTTAAGTAAGAAATTATGCAGCCACATTGTAACTTGTATTTTTGTGTGTATTATGATATCAACAGTAGATTACTGAAGGTAGAAACATTTTGAGCCCAAATAGAGCTTGAGTGACTTACAGCACTGTAACTTTGACTGTTATGGCGACTGGGCAAGTAAGCAAGAAATACCTGTATGGTTGAAATAGTGCTATAACAAATTCAACTTTAAGTCAAATTTCTGATACTGAAACAAACAAAAAACAGGACGGAAATAACTCACCGGCAAGAACTATGTGACGGCCGAGTATTAGAAGACGTGACTTTAAAAGATATCTGTTTTCCAGTTCAAATAAGGAAGTTACTGTTACTGGCTCTCTTCCATTTCAGTGCAACCAATAGAAAGTCCTCTTCTATACACAGGAAGATCTTGGTGCTTGGAATGTACCATTCCAGAGGGCATTGGGTGCAGTAAGCCTTGTCAGACTATATGAAGTAGGTCATTCGCCATATGCGTGGTGGTTGTAGGTCTATGCTGCAACACGTTTCTAAACCGCCTGCTGATGACGTATGAGCTAGTGAAGTACGGTGACTCTTGAGGGACAAAATACCAAAGGAGGGAGAAAGCCTTCTAAGTCTTTTCTCCATGCTCCATGCTTGCATATAATTATGGCATTTTACTGAAACTTTTCAAACTATTAGAAAGCACCAGCAATGCTATTTACCTGTAGAGCATCTAAACATTGACACTTTAGCAAGCACAGTAAAAAAAATTTAAATCCCTCACACCTGCATATCTTTTTAAATAACTTACTGGGATAGCTCTGATTATTCGTCAAATTTTGTGCCATACCAGCATGACACAAGAGTATTATGTGACGAGGATTTCTGAGGAAATCTTTACACAATAGGCGTAGAAGGGAGCAGAATTCTGTCCTTTTCTGTTTCTGCTGAGAAGCAAGTGTATTTTTAAACATGGAGGAAAAACTCAAACCCTGTATTTACCAGGGGTGGGGTCACACCAGGCAGACTACAGGCCAACTTCATATCCCTCAACACAGTACAGACATAGTGTCTCTCTGTTCTTAGTGCTGGGTTTAGTTTGATATGTTCTGTTCGCTGTATGACCACTTCTAAAGGATAACAGTAACTCTGTAGGAGGTGTGGTTTCCATGCCTTCCATAAATATGACTATTGTAACATGGATACTGCTAACATATGCTTATTATAGTACTGCAGTATTGACTTTTGCTATATAGCATATGTTACCCAAACCACTACTATGCTGATTAACTAGCATTCTTTAACTAACAGCACATCATTGTAACTATGCTTCCAGTTCAACTGTTAATAGGCTGCAGAACATATACACTTGCACACGCAGGCATTTTTACACACTCACACACCATGCCCACATATGCCTTCCTCTCCAAACACACACATGCACGCATGCACACACACACACACACACACACACACACAAATCCTGCCTCAAACATCAAAACAGACACACGCACACACACACACGTCTACTCAGCCTGAGGATCATCCTCACAGTCAGTTACATAACTGACTGCCGAATGTCCATCTTTATTGGGGTCAGTTCTCTTAACAAGAGACATGCTCTCCCAGCAGCTGTGTTAGTCAGCCTTGCAGTAAATTTGCCTTCACCTTCAGGCTAAACACCAACTATACATCATTAACATATAGTAAGAAGCTTTGTCAGCTCTGCAAACTCTAGCGTTGCACAGATTCTGTATTGGTACGTGTAACAAATACATTTAACTTCTGCTTACATATTTTAGGTAAATTATGACATTGTTTCACACATGCATACACACACACACGTGCGTGCAACTGTGATATTATTTTGTTGATTGTTATAAACTGATAAACAGTGTTCATATGTGTGCATGTGTGTGTGTATCCATTCATTTAATATATCGCATGAAAAGTATTAAGTCTGTGTGTGTGTGTGTGTGTGTGTGTGTGTGTGTGTGTGTGTGTGTGTGTGTGTGTTCTGGGCGTGGGAGAGAGCCCTGAGGGAGACACAGAAGGGTCACATATAAGAGGCTTTAGGGCAGACAAGTGAAAAGGGGGCCCTTTCTTGGACAGAGACTACGGATTAGGATGAAAGACGTACGAGTGGGGGATGCTCTCTTTCTTTATCTGTCTCAACCGCTCTCTCCATCTCTCTCACAGACTCTGCATCGTTGCCTATTCAAAATGAGTCCGAAATAGGAGAGATATACAAAGACAGACCGAGAGGAAGACAGAAAGAGATACAAAGCCAGATAGATAAGATGGGGAGATATGGGGTAGGAAGAAAGAAGAATTGAGACCCTGGCAGATCGATATTCAGCCTCTTTAGAATTCAGTTTGTGAGAGAGAGGCCGCTGAACACGCTGCTCTTTTCCCAGCCTCTTGATTCGTCACACACGCTAAGAGAATTTAACACACTCACTTCTGGCAAGGCAAATATATGCCTCGCACACACGTACATGCGAAGACGGACTCCCAAACATGGCCGCGCATTCGCTGGTGCGTACGTCCATATACCCGCGCGTTGGCCTCCACCGAAATGTTGAATGAAACGGTCGTGACTGCAACACCGGGGAATTTAAGGCACGTCTGTTTTCCTTAATCCCTACATCTACTGTGTGGGAGCACTTCCCAGATCTGCGTTTCAATATTTCTATTGGGAAAATACATAACGGAATAGTAGCGTAGGTATCTTATGCAACAGTGCATTATGGTCAATAACTGACCCAACCCACACGACGAAGAAGAATAACTGAGTGAGCAGACAAGGTATAGGTTATGGATGGTTACCGATGGTTAGCGCTTTAACTAGCCCGCGTACATTCAATCAAACTCGGCTCAGGCGTGTTCTGTTTAGCAAAGCAAAAATAACCCCGGCCGTCACATAATCAGGCTAGTTTATGTTGTTGACTAAAAGGGCCAACAGATCTGAGTTAATGTGACAGTTAACTAGCATTAATTCAGGACCAAAGCTAAATGAAGCGGGCCTGGGGACATGACAGGGGAGAGGAGTGGGGATGGGAAGACGTGTGTACTGTACCACACTGGACCATGCTTGGGTGAGCATGTAGGCCATGCCAACAACAATGCATAATACAGCCTCCAGTGATGGGGGATGAATAGAAGCCCACCCACTCGCACACACACACGCGCACACACACACACACACACACAGACACAGACACAGACACAGACACAGAAACAAACACACAGACATAGAAATAAACACAAAGTCACAAAAACACACATGCACGCATGAACACACAGACACACACACATACTGATACACACACACGCAACTACACACACACACACATTGATGCTGATGGGCCAGGGAGTGGTTTATGCTCATATCAAGAGACCTTCTTTGATCAATGTGACAGGAAGGGCACTTGCCCCAAAGGAATTAACTAACTCTAGCCTCGCAAATGCACATTCACAATGAATCAGGCATGTTTGCATTTTTAACAGACACTTTATGTAAGAGGAGAGAGAATGTCTGATATTTAGCTTCATTAATATGCTGAATGTATGAATATGATTTGTTACGGTTCAATGTCCAGAATAGCATGACAACCATTTTGAGCAGAACATGAAGAAATTTAGGTTGCATGTATAATCCTCTCAATTTAATAGGTTTGGAATCTGCATAACCAATTTACATGCAGTCAGGCATCATCATTTAAAATTCCACAACCCCATACCTTTCCTCCTGTTTGAAAATCATTTTTTGGAACGTGTTAAAGGTGGAGGGTTTTGCACAAAGCAATTCACAATGCATTTTGGATGTTATTCAATTGTTTTGTAGATGCACCATGTAATATCACAGATACATAGTGGATAATTTTCAGTTGGATCTCATTTTGGACATTTTGTGTCTCATCCACAGCTGAGAGGTGTGCACCCATCAGAGATTGTAAAAAAGAGGAGAGGAGAGGAGAGGAGAGGAGAGGAGAGAAATGGTAAAAATAATGCAAGCTGCATTCTATTAGAAAAGGCAGAAACAACAGGATAGCACCATTGCATACTGAGTGGACCCAATTTGGCTACACTTGGTGCTATAGTAGTAGCCCATCCAAAAGCCTATGCCCAATCCCCATGTCACTTTTGTCTCTCTCCAAACCCTACGGATGTTCTGCTTGTACAGCAGATGCACATACCCAAAGGATGCGAGGCGTGAAAGCAATGGGAAATTCATTACATATTCCTACCCCCCTCCGTTCGCCATAATCACCACAATTAGTAGACATCTGCAGTAACTCTAAAGCTGGGAGTGTGTTCAGGCAATCAGAGCAGCTTCACCAACAGCAGTGACTACAGCCCCCTCTGTGATGGGCCCCATCCTGAAGGGAAGCATTCCATTAGAATCTCAGTGATTAATTGAGATGGAGAATTTGCTCATGGCATCACGAGAGAATGGAACACAACAGGAGGCATCTATGATGATAGGGTTGTGCAGAGGCTTGGGTTGAGGTGGTCTGGAGTTAGCAGGGATTCCGCCATACTGTTGCCGATGTGAAACAAGGCATTCACGATGTGGTTCGCAATTAGCCGTATGAGAACAGTCACCAGCAAGAGCTATGTGAAGATTTTCTGACCCATCAAGTAAACAAAACCTGTGTGTGTCTAATGATGATCCGGATTTTATTGCTATTACCATTTTGAGACTTAAAACCTATTCCTCTTGGTTGGTACAGCAATAGGAACACATGGGAGCTAAACATTTTATTTAGTCTCTTCTTATTCCTCAGGACCCCTGAAACTCTTTATTCCTAAATCCCTTAATGTGTGTAATAAACAAACGTTTGCCCTTAGAAAAAAAAGCGTGAAATTTGCAGTTTCACATGTGAAACATCCGAATACCATGTGTCGTTTTCACGTGTTTTCCCCTTACAGAAAAGTCGCATGAATTTCACATGTGATTAATCACTTGTTTCACATGTTTCCTGTGCATTTTTGGAATACTTCACACGTGATTTACATGATTTCAAATGTGCTTACTTGATTTCACATATGTAATTTTCATGGTACCACATGTCAAACTTTGCTAACATTGCTTTGACACATAATCACGTGATCATGATAACGTCACGCGAGTGACATGTGATCACGTGATTATGTGTCAAAGCAATGTTTCACATGTAACGACATGAAAATTACACAGGCGACATCGTGTAAGCACAGGTGGAATCACGAAAATCACGTGAATTATTCCAAAAACACACGGGAAGCACATGTGATAACGTGAAAAACAGGATGAACATATCCTATGGACTGTACATGTGAACAAGAATTCAGCCATGTTTGCTCATACTCAGATGGTTTCTCGCTGGATAATTCTGCGAAGTGTTTAGGGGCCTGTTTACTCTTTCTGTAGAGGTTGACAGAATGTTAGACAACTAATTACTAAAGCAGTGGGAGATGTCACTCTTACTAGGCACAGTATGACACAGCCAACTGGTTTAAGCCTGGGCTTAATACGTTGTCATGGAAATCTACCGTCGCACATCGGACACATTTTCCATTTGCGTTGGGGCGACTGACAGAGGAGACTGGATTGCACACATAAGGTCATAATAGGGGTAAGAAGCACATCATTCTCACACACGCAGGCATGCATGCTCACATACAGACCTACACACATTCATCACTTATATATATATATATATAATATATATATACTGTATGTGTGCACATCCACACACACACACACACATTTTTAGATTTGCTAAAGTATTGAAAGTGTGATTGAGGTTGCAGCTCAATCAAGAGGAAGTAGAGATTACGAGCTTAGAGGATATCCAGCCAAGGCTGTTGCTCTCATTTGGATGTTTCAAATTAGACTGTATAAATCTAGGTGTTACCTCTGAGAGAATAATTCCCAGCAGTTATGCAAATTTGACCACCCATTCACACAATAATCAGATGGTGTGCTGCTTTGTTGAGACTTGTTTCATCAGCGAGCGCGCTATTTCTATCAGTCTAATGGAGACAAAAAAAGAAGAGTTTCCAACGAGAGCGAATTTGCGGTCGACAACCGCTTCCGAATCGGAGTCACCGCTGCGTCCACGTGTGTCAGGCTCACACCTGGCGACGCCTTCCTTCTCAGTCCGAGGGCCTGGCCCTCGTAAACGGCCTGCGTGGTGCAGTACAGACGGTCTGTCTCTCCTGTCTGCTGTGTGGAGAAATGTGTTCAATCACCATGGCTACCGGACAGAGTCCCTGCTGTGGTTATTAGGGTTTCTCTGTGTCCTCACACACTGGCTCAGTACGCAGGTTAACACCTCACATTCTGTATTACGGATGTGAGTCTGTGTGTGTGTGTGTGTGTGTGTGTGTGTGGGGGGGGGGGGGGGGGTGTGAGTGTGTGTGTGTGTGTGTGTGTGGGTGTGTAGGGGGGTGTGTGTGTGTGTGTGTGTGTGTGTGAGTATGTGTAGGTGTGCACTGGGGTGTGTGTGTGCGAGAGTATGTGTAGGTGTGCACTGGGGTGTGTGTGTGTGTGTGTGAGAGTATG
>OMKK01003106.1:2834-24499 GCA_900302305.1 Polymixia japonica | reverse complement strand
GCTCTTTGTTTGACTGCGCTCTGCACGAGAGTGAAAGAGGTACGCCGCAGGTCTTGTAAGAATAAAGTTTTTATATAAACGAGCGAGAATTTGCAATAGCTGCGACCGCGTACGCGCGCGCATCCGGGCGTGGGCGCGTGCGTTCACACACACACACACACACACACACACACACACACACACACACACACACACACACACCTCACACACACTTGACCTCCACGCCAAATTCCAGCCTCCTAGGGTGAAAACTGTGGCCGCCGAAGGGTGGGGGAATTTTTTTGTGGACCGACCAACCGACCGACAGACCGACAGAGCGAGCTGCAGAGCTGCTGGTCGCAGCTAAAAATACATGAACCCCTGAGACAAAAGCTTTAAGCTTTGTGTTTTCCTCTCTCTCTTGAGGAGAGGATGTTTTTTTCTTTATTCAATGGACTTTACAGTTGCGAGCCAGCACGGATACAAAGTCCATACCCACAAGCGTCCTGTGAGCGATACTGGATCCAGAACACCAAAACAGCTTCTCCCGCTGCTCAAGAGCCCTTAATCAGCAATCGCCCTCCAGATATCTCGCAGTGCAGTTCGAATGGTCGAGTGTAATGGGGTTTCCACGAGGATTGTAGCATGTTTCACAAACAACCCAAAAATAAAGTCTCAAAGAAGGCCCGGGGCCTGTGAGTCCTTACTCTACTGTTTACTGTACAGTACACAAGCTTGTGAGAGAGATTTACACGTAATAATCCCTTCCATAATGTAAATCAAATATTTTTTTTCCACGTAAAAAAAAACATCGGGTTGCCAGTGATAACCCCGGGACATTACTGCACGCTCAGTGTGTTAAAAACAATATGGAAATCCAGCGGGGAGTTAGACAGCCCAACACACAGACAAAAATGTGTACGTAAAGCTTATGTAACGAAATAGACAGTAAAGGTGAAGAAGGGTCATATCGCTACACAAAAGAGCTCAAAACATAGACAGGAGGTTCGGTGCAGCCGTCACAGACATTACGTCCCAGACCGGGCTCGGTGCGTCTCCCGCGCTCTCGACCGCCGTCCCTCTCTGTTCGAAACGGAGAGGAGGGGGGGGGGACTAGCCACCGCCGCGACGTGTCGTTAATTGTACGGAGACATTGTCCCGCGCGGCTCTCCTGGACGCACTCCGCGCTCCGACGCCCGCGGTCGTAGTCGACGCTAGCTCAAACGCAGCGCACCGCGCGCGCTCGCTAGCTAGCCCCCCCCCCCGCTAACGCCACAGATAGCGCAGGCGCTTCCGGGTTTCTTTAGGTTATACCGCGGCGAACGGCGTTAGTGCGTAACGTGAACTACGAGAGGACTCTGTTCCAGAAGGGCTATTAAAAGAGACGCCACAATAGTGAGGAAGATTAGGAGATTTACTGTAACATGGATATTTCCAGTGACATGACTTTTTGACAAAGCCTCTTATAGTTCTGTTTTTCGAGCAGCTGTTTTGTTTTCTCTCTCATTAACTGTTAATCTGTCTGTTTCACTGTCATGACTGTGAGACAGACAATACTGTGTCAAATCAAACCATTAAGAGCTGTGTCAAAACAAGGCTGGCAAATGGTTTTAAGGGACATTTTTCTCCCAGATTTACTTCAATACACAACTAAAGAAATATGTCAATTGCTTATTTCTAAACGCATTTTAGGGTTCCTGGTATTAGTGGAGACAAGTGTGGTATTGTATTACGTTAAGCATTATCTCGATCATTAAAATCAGATTTATTTTCCTTGTTTGTAAGAGACAGTACCGAGTTAAAGTGATTTCTGTGGCTGTGATTGGATTGGAGGGCGAATGAATCGATTATTTTTCAACAAGCAATGCTTTTCAAAGTTGATAGTAGATCATTTTAGCATCAATTCGAGTGTATTTATTTGACTTTGCAAAGACACATCCACTTAAGCTGCATATCTCCCACATTCACAAAAGGAGGAATTCTACGTCCAGCGCACAATCTATTCAATACGTTCTCGCATTACACTGCACTATAGCGTACTATGCTGTACTGGACACAAAGACTGAACAGCAATCAATAGGACGCGATGAAAAAGTGACAACTAGAAATTCTAAATACTAATATATTGCGCGGCGTTCATTTTGTAATGCGTTGTACAGGATTAAGAAGAAACAGAAATTCTCTTTTCTGAACAAGCCAATTCAAACCGGCGAGTTTAAAGATAGTTTATTGATGAAAATGGTGCGCCATGTGTAAAATGGCTTGACAGTAGCTAGAAAAGAGTCTGGAGATAGCTCTTTTCATGGGATAAATAGGGAAACACACAGAGAGAGCGTCTCAGTGGGGATAAGGCAGGGCTCACTGCTCTCTCTAACACGGCTGCTGCTCACGTAAGCGAATCGTCTTTCAATCAAAGTCAGAAATGATTTTCAGAATTCTGATTGCCATTTATACACTTTGTCTCCATCAGACAGCACATCATATCTGTACCTGCTGGCTGTGTTATAATTCCCCGGGACTGTAGCCCTCTTAGCATGTGGAGGAAATGAATTACAGACATAACCGCAATAGGATTCTGGCTTTTAATGCAGGGACGTTGTTTTGTATATGTATATGTGTGGTCTATTGTCCACTTCCTGTGCTGCACTGTTACATATGAACCTGCACCGATGTCACCAAAGCAAATGTCCATGCATGTATTGCACTTATAATAAAATAAATGTTAAAATAAATGTTGTGTTATTCCGATTCTGAATTGCTTTGTGAGTTTCAAGTATTATTATAAAGGCTTAAAGATAAACTATCGTTGTTAAAATAGTGCTACTCGTCAGTGGTGGGCCGAGCGCGCGTTGCAGTCAGCGAGCGTCGGCGGACCGACCTGTGCCCGCCCTGCAGCCCTGACGCGCATTCACGTGACAGCTGTCAATCAAGTCACCGGGCGCGCCAGCTGACAGCTCGGGGATAACGATGACCTAAATGTTTGTAAGCTAGAGATTCCGTCGCACGAGGCACAACATATATACATTATACATGTAAGAACTACACTTTGACCATCTGAGACTAAAAGAAGTTTAAAAAATACTGATGTATTTGCCCGTTGTAGTTCCCGTTCAGCCACTTACACCTCACATTGCCTTGTGTTTAGCGTGTTCTATTTTTTTCAGATACAGTAGGTGTTCTAGCACATGACTCCACAATAACAACCCACGTTGTGCTGCGAATCCTAGTCTAAAGATGAGATCATTTTTGTTTTTGGCTTCCGCGTACGTCCGTTACAAAGTTTAACACATCTTTCTTGCTTTATTACGATTTAGCCTCAGGACGCGAGAGGTCGTGACTGTCAACCGTTGAAGGTATGCTATGCAATGATAACGTCTTGTATTTTGAAAGTCTGCTCGCAGGAATGCGGGTCCGCTCTCGCCGAGCGCATTTTTTTTCCCCTGCTGAAGCGTTTTGTCAGTGAGCTGTCTTGTTTAGTTCTTGGTTGTATGCACCTCCGTATGGAAAAAAGGTCACGACGATTGCATCTAAGGAGCCTGTTTGTAAAGAAAAATGCTTTGATTCCCAACTCTATAATTCTATGAAAGGGATGCTTATTCCTGCCTGCACAATGGAGGCATCTACACACCACAAACAAACACACGCGCACGCACGCAAACATGCACGCAGACATGCACGCAGACATGCACGCAGATGTGCACACGCAATAAAAAGTGAAAGCCAGACCTATTGCCTTTCATTGATGTGGATGACAAATCAGCATGACGGCAAGGCTAGCACATCAGAAAAGGTACGGAGGATTAAAAGGTCTTGGAGGCACTCCTGCATGTCTTTAATTTACAAGTGTGTGTCAAAGACGACTCCAAACGGTGTCTGGCGGTGCCAAATGAAAATCTGAACTTTTCTTTTTTTTTTTTTATTTCTTGAGGAATACATCAGCAAAGTAGTTGTGATGTGAAAGATGTATGTGTCTCGCTGTTAAGCAAATACTAATTTTGTCGGTTTCATGCAAAACATGGCGGTGCGCGCGCACGTGTGTGTGTGTAAGCGTGCGCGTGTGTGTAAGCGTGCGCGCGCGTGTGTGTGTGTGTGTAAGCGTGCACGTGTGTTTGCATGTGCAGAGGGGAATTTTCCACTTGCTCTCAAGAAGGATACTGTCTTTACAAGGTACATGTTGTATTTAAATGGTCAAATGCAACTGCAGGTCTTTAGTTTACTTCAATCACAAGAAACTGAGATGACCAACTGGAGAGATGTCCACCATTTAAAAATATATTAAAAAAATTATATAATTTTAGAAAATGATAGGGCAAAATTAAACAAAATAACTAGCTAATAAATAGCTTTTTAATGGATATTAAATAACATAATCCTTAGTTTATAAAACATATAACATGTTCATAGATTATTTTAGAAATAAATTATTGAACTTGATAAATATTTTTTTCCCAAGTTTTCACAAAACCCTAATAGGGTTGAGGTCAAAAATGAAAATTCTACATCAAATATTTTAGATTATGAATCACAATTTATAGGTAGGGGAATTTATGGGAAAAGCTCCTTCCTGCCTGTCATCATGTTGTCTTTATACATCTTTGAAGCATGTTATTACCAAGATGTTCAAGATCAAAAGCATTTGTAACAAGTGTTGGAGATGCCACATAACTATCAAAATTAGGTTGTGGCTGACTTCACTAGATCAATTTCAAAACCCACAATGAAATGATTCATTCAACATACTAATTAAATGACACAAATAAAGTGCCTGCTTTGTGGATATAGAAGTTTAATGAGTAGGAATTAAATTTGGAGGTTGAGTGACTGGGTATAGCTGTTGACACATTTTGACACTGAATAAGAGTGTTCGTGGAGGACAAAATGACTTTTATTATTTTATTATCACTGGCTGTAAACAGTACCCAGTGGAATTAGAAATGAACACAGTTTCTCACTCCAACTCCTAAACGTTACGCATAGAAAACGTTCAATGATCAGTATTATTTGAAGAGGCCATCTCATAATAGATGTTCTACTTCAACATGTACTCTAAAAAAAGTGGCTCTGGTTTTATGCATTCACAGTTTTTAATGGAATAGATAGGGTAGCTTTAAACAGTTAAGAAATGATAAATATAAAAACCCTGTAGGTCTGTAAGTGTATTAGTAGACCTCAGACTGTTGATAATGCAGAAAAATAGTTTTTATCAGATTTTAACAGAGAGATCCTCAATGTTAATGTAATAGTCTACAACAACAGTTGGTTTTCATAACAGACACCTTAATATAGAAGGAAAAATTACAAGTTAATTAGTACAACAGAAACATAGAATCCGGATAACTGCAACAAACTACAAATCTATAAACAACAAATCCTCTAACCTCTCCATAAAGGATTTTGTTTTCATGTAATTAATGTATTTATGTATATTACACTGAAAAATATAATTGCTTATGTTTGTTTACACTTGTTTTCCATATGCCCTCAAGCTCACTCCATAGCTAACAGCTTTACAAAGTAGAGCTTGACACATTATTTTGATTAAAAACTTGTTCATTGAAGGGTACTTATCTTTCTGGGTGCTTTGAAGTGACCGCTTGGCAAAGATTATATCAATAATGTCTTCGCAGGCTCTAGTCACAGTACATGGATGGAGATGGCCAACAAATATTAAGGATATCAATCAGTAAAAACTTGCATTTGGATGACATTAGCCAATGCCTACAACCCACACAAATGCAAGCACTCACAAACTGCAAATTATTACTCATAAGACACCAAGACTCTAAACCCAAACAGAGCAAAATGTAAAGCAAATTGCTTCTATTAATTTGTCTCTAAAAGGCATTACCAAGACTTTTGCAATATCAGCCCATCCAGACTGAAGTCTGCATAGAGTTGCCAAATTTTAACCATCCAAGAAATAGCAAATAAGTGTCACTGCAAATTACTGCATAAGGTAAGGATGTGAAAAATGTTATTTCTATGCTTGATGAGGAGTATTTGGATGACTAGTTGGTTGTAGGATTAGCTACACATTTAATCACTACTACTAAAACTACTATGCCTACTAAAAGTGCCATACTATAATACTGCACACTATTACTATACTAGTAATATACAGTATACCACGGTATACTACTTAAATAATAATACAGTAGTTAGGATGCCAGAAAATCCTTCACATGAATTAATATATCTGACAATTACTATTTCTGACAAAAGAGGATCGTCCTTTATTTACTTGCCTTTGTAATCACGCTAAAATAATGCTAATGTATGCTCATTGCTCCACTGACATGAGTCTTAGTCGAGCCGCCGTTTATAATTGGAGTGTAGAAGAAGAAGTGTTCTTCTGTGGTGAGAAGAGGAGAAGAAAAGCACGAGTCCTCCACGGTTGAACAAGGAGTGAAAAAGTAGGGCTGTTCGGTAGGAGGTTGAGGAGCAAAAAGGGCAGGACTCTTCAGCAGTGGGAATAAATATAACCGTCACCAGGGGAAAGGCTCCATTTGTTTAATGTGCCATTTTCAGAAGTGGAACCCTTGTAATCCTGCGGCAATAGTAACCACACCATGTACGCCACCCCTGTGGAATTTGATCAGAGCTAAAACTGTTTACCAATGTTCGGAGCCTGACATTTATTGAAAGTGGCCTTTAGTAAAAGTCATAGCCACGGCGTGAAGAGGTTTTTTGATGAGCTGGTGAAGTTTCTCTATCTTCTGGACCACTAAGACGGACCCTGGCGCTGTTAACGAGACAATACACGCGTCCTGTCATCGGAAAGTCAGATGCACTAATTGGGTACTGAACTTTGAAATGCTTAATTATTTTTTCATATCATCAGTCTGCATTAATGATTGCTTGTGCAACAGGTTTGCTCCGCTAAAATCGGATAGAAACGTATTAGTAATGTTGTATTTGTTAAACCTGCATATTTCTACAGGATTTTAACCAAGTCTGTTAACCTCACCACTATATATATATATACTGTATTATTTATTTTTTTCTCCATTAATTGTATACCTTTAAATATAAACTATATTATATATTTAGTGAAAAATGTGTTTAATGCTATTGGATTTCATAATAATTCAGTTTGCTCAGAGTATGACTTAGTAAAAAAGGCTGAATTTGTTATGATTGAGAAGTCATTATTTTTTAGCTTTATCTGGGGAGCATGAATACTTCTAAAAGCAAGGTTTACATAAGCATAACTGTTAATTGGCTGGTGCATATTTTTCCAGAATATTCCAGAGAAGTCCAGAATATCTAAATCCTAATGCTTGTACCTTTGTTTTGTTTTTTAGTGTGATGCCTTGTCATTATGTAGTTTGTTTTAAAATAAGAATATACTATATACTTAAGCCCCCAACGTCAAAGTTACATTTATTAAAAATGTATTTACATTTTAGAATTTATGATTTCAGACATTCAATCGTTTCTTGAAAATGATTTAACTGGAACACAAGGTTTTGTTGTGGACATTCATAAACATCCAGAGTTGGACCACATTTGCCCCGTGCCTGCGTTTGTTTTTGTGAGGCAAACTATTTTCCACATCAAGTGGAACAGTGTACAAGATATGTTCAGAGTTTTCTCAAAATATTTGACATATTCTGTCTTGGACTACAGCCTAGTGATTTATTAAACCAGTTTCAATTCTTCATGTGAAAAGCTCTTACTTGCTGCACTCTGCCCTGTATGTTGTATATGTACAACGTACAGAAGCAGAGACAGAGTTGCTCTCAGTTTTGAGGGATATTAAGTTGCATGTATCAATGAGTTAGATAACTCTAACTGGGACCTAAGAATTGTGAATGAAATTAATAATTGCACGCTTCAAAATAATTGTGAGAATGAGATAGTTGCTTCAATTATGCAACGAGTATTTATTAAGTCTGTGTCATATAATAATACGGTTCTCCTCCTCAGTCAAGTCAGAGGAGAAGGCTGCCATATAGTCAAATAGTCAGGTCCACCACCTCAGTCAAGTCATGGAAAATGGACCCCGAACAGAGAAATAGCATGCTAGTACAATGCTAGTTGCACTACTAGTTTAATTAGACTACTAAAGTGGATAAGTGGATCAGTGTCACACAAAATAAACGAACTATGCCGGCAAATGACCGCACACGCAAAGTGCACTGTAACTAATAGACTCTACCACGGGACGCAACAAGGACTGCAAGGTTTTCCAAGGTAAGGTCTGAACCTTCATTTAATTATTTAGTTATAAGTCTACGCTTTACTCTTTCTAACAAAGGATTGTTTACGCTCAAAGCAAGTATATCGCAGTTGTGGATACAAGATCTTTTTCTTCAGTCAGAATTCCTGATATTGTCATGAACAGTGCCCAGTGCAACAACCACATACCATTACCCACAACAATGTCCATATCCTAGCCCCTGGCATGGCTGTATAAACTATCAATCGTGAACCCTGTGATTCAAGCCTGCCTTTATTTCTTAGGGGAAATCTATTTAAAAAAAAAAACACACACACACACACACACCTGGAATATACAATGCTATTGAGGCTGTTGTACCTGTGAGAAAAATGGAAACATGAGGATAATGCCATCTCTTTCACGCTGCCAACTGTGCTTCTACAATCCAAAGGGATTATAAACAACTCAAACAAGCAGTACTACTTCAAACAATAAAATACCTTATTAAACACCAACATGAGAGGGCCTTTGGGAAGAAACACGTTTGATGTGTACACAATCCCTCCAGTAGTGCATATATTTAGTCGTGCTCGAGAAAAAGAGTAAATCACTCTCCCGACTTCATCCTTCGTTCTGGGGGGGATATCAGGAGTCGAACTCAATAACAACCTTACATCATAGCCCAATCCATTTCTGAATCATCCCATAGTCTTTGCATAGCCTTAGCCCCTCGGCATAATTTAATACTGTCAGACTATGGACTCATCTCCTCCGCAGAAAATGAATGGGCTCGGTTCCAAGAATAGGATGACCTCACAGAAAACTCTCAACTTCTTTGGAGCGCAACTGAATTCAGTCTGTTTCAAAGTAATACCTATTGGCAGAGAAATGAAATGGAATGAAATGGAATGAAATTTGGTCCGAATACAAAGAAAAAATAAATGGTGTTACATCTTTAGTTTACATTGTACATAGGCCAAACCCGAGTGCCAGCTTTAGGCAAAAGCTTTTTTTTTTGTTTTTTAATGGAAAGGCAATTTCATCAAAGTTCAGCAAGAATGAGAGCAAAACTAGAAAGTGATGGAAAAGTCTAGGATGTCAGTTTTGTAAACAGCATTTATGCAAAGTAGATTCCTCCTCATATTTTCTTTGTATTGTTATGAGACCAGGAAGGCAAAGAGAGAGAGACAGGACGGTGTAGAGGAGACCTAAGAGAGAGGATCTTAATTTTGTCTACTATGCACTTTTGAGGATGGTGTTGGTTGTCGTTTTGCACTGTTATATGTATCAATGATCTAGGTTGTTGTATGGTGTTGTTACATCATGTATATGAGAAACAAGTGTCTTCTTCTTCGTCGTATGGGCTGGATGTTATGTCCTCTCGCCCCAGGTCCCGGTCGAGGGGGTCTCTCACCCTCTCCTCTCCGGGTCTGTGTGAGGGGTCACCCGGACTATACATCCGGGCACGCCCCCTGTAGCCACGTCATTGACTCATCATCCAAAACCGGTTTGTTCCTCTGCACCACACTCGCACGCCGCACTGGAAGCAAGTGTCTGAGGATGCAAGACAAATTTCGGACTCTGTCTGACAATAAAGTAATATCTTATCTTATCTTATCTTATCTTATCTTATCTTATCTTAGGACCGAAAGGACAGAACAACAAAGTGTTGTTCAACCAGCTCTTTAAAGTTCCACTACAGGCAAGTATGTAAAAATACTTTTTACTTTAAAATATGTAGGCCTAAACATACATGATTAATATTTTGTTTAACGTGGTTTTCCCACATAAAAAGTAAAAAAACAAAACAAAACATTGAACTGGAATCACATCTACTCTTTCTCCCTCATTGAGAAATTCTGGATATATGAATATTCAAATAGGCAAATATCACAGCTTTGCTGTCAAAACATTCACTACGCTCTCTGTGCTGGCAAGTCCGCTCTGCGCTGGAGGTTACGGGTCTCTTTGCTTCTTCAGTAGAAGAACGTGGAAACACCTCTCTAGTGACAAACTTTGCACAGATACAAGTCAGTATAGACAGGTTATACGTTTTAGGGAACGTAAACATAAGAAAAAACCCATTTTTGAGTGGAGGGGATCTTTAAACAAGGTGTTCTGTTGTTCCGTTAAGTCACAACGGGGGACATGCGCTCGTCTTCCACGGAAGCAGGGGGATTTTTCTTGGTAGGTTTTGTATCGACCGAGAGACAATAAAACACCTTGTTATGGCAGGGAGGCTGTTAGCCCGTAGCTAGCTAGGCTAGATATTAGCAGCAGGGCTAGGCTAGTGACTGGGCTGTGCTAATCACAGGGAGATACAGTTGTGTAAAATGCAAAGCCCGGAGTACAGTCCGAGCCAGTAGAGGATGCCAATCGCGTAGCAGGCTGGGTGTTCATGTAATGCAAAGTTTGCACTACGTGTGTGTCATGAAAAGCGCCGAAGTCCTCACCTCTGCGCAGGGTGCTCAAGGCGTTCCTCTCCGGTGCTCCCCCGGTTTAACCTTTATTATTGTTATGATAGATGCAGATGCGATACACTCAAGTCAAGATGAAAGGGGATGGGGGGGGGGGACGCAGTACGCTGTTCCTAGTCTCTTTTGTTCCCAGAATGGTGTTCTTATGTAAGAGTGTGCAATTTATAGGATATAAAAATGGAAAGCATGGCGCTGGCTAGATAGATTGTGAAATTGTAACTACTGAAACAACACACTGATGTCACGGCGAGAGAGCGTGAATTCATTGATGGGAAATATGCGTCCCCTCTATGACCGCGGATGCCCCCTCAGCGCTTTCTGTTTTTATTTCAGCACCAAACTAACGTAAAACAACTGAATCAAGGGCTGCTTGGCGGAATAGCCTTTGTTTTCACCTTTCGGGGGCAGAGTCTATATATAATAAGCCGTTTCAGGCTCCAGTCGCGTGTAAAGGTGTGCTCTGTGGTTCGTTCCACAGGCCCCCCCCTGCCAAGAGTCCATTCAAACGCGCACATTAATAGGTAGAGGTCAATTAGGCGCAGGTGCACTTTGACGATTGGCTGGACCGCCCCCGGCTCTCTCTCCGCCATCCTACCAACGCTCAGCCCCCACCCCGCTCGTCACACATAGTGGTTCAGCTATTTCAATCCCTCTGATGGCGAGACTGGCCACTAAAACCCACTGTTTGCATTCAAATTGTTTACTAAACCAGTTAGTCATAAAACGTAAGCATTGAGTGAAATACAATTACCCAAAATGTAATACCCTTCCTTGCTTGGCTAGCATTCAAAAAGGCTATCGTGATAATCAAATAAAGTCCGAACATGAGTCCTCAAGGCCACACATTTAATTATCCAAGATGTACACTTATAATCTGAATCATTGAGAAAGGATGCATTAGTGCCCAAGAAACACCATGCAAACCACAGCCAGCCAACTATGAGAGATCTATGTGTTCCAGTATTAAATGATTTATAGTAGGGGTTTATGATTAACACCTGGAACTATAATAGCTTGAATTAATAGCTGGGATTTTGCATTCCATGATACAATTAGAGCAACTGTGTAATGAAATGAGGTATTGCATGATTAGGAGTTTCACATAATGTTCCTGACAGTGGCGCTACAAAAAACCCATTTCCCTACAACTGATAAAATACACATTAAAACGGAAAGGGGGACGACTTGTAAGCATCTACAATAATCAACTGATTGGTTCATACAATATCCTAGTTGTCTCATATTATATGGCATCCCTGACTTTTCGATAATGGAGCAATTTCACCTCTAATATGCTATTTAAGTCACTAAATAAAAACAAACACTGGCTAGACTGGGCCAGATTAATGAGGGGTCTTTTCACAAAGAGCTTTATTCACAAAAAGATGACGCACAGTTTATTTCACATTAAAGAGGCTCGCCAGAACTCTTATCATTTCGGCCTCTAGTAGTTAAAATGGCGCTGTGGAGCAGTGTAGCGGGCCCCCGCCTCGTTCTTGTTGCAGTCAGTGCGTGACAGTGTGTGGGTATGTGCAGTGCGTGTGTGTGTGTGTGTGTGGTGTGTGTGTGTGTGCGTGTGATGTTAACAGACTGACCCGGGCCCGCCCTGCAACCCCCCGATGCGCCGACAAACATTCAGGTGAAGGCTGTCAGTCAAGTCACGGGCGTGCTAGCCGACAGCTCAGGGAAAACCGGTGACTAAAACCGAAACTGAAACCAACTCAAAACAGGAGATTCCGTTGCAGGATGAGGTAAAACTGGGATTCGGTTCATGGATTATATATGTAAGAACGATTCTTCGACCATCCGGGACCAAAATGAGAGACATATCGCCAAATCCGCGCAGAGCATCTTTAAGCAACAGATTTATTCAGGCAAGGGGGTGAAGCTGTCTGAGCTATACCTGTGAAAGACACTGTCCTTTGAGATACATATAAATAAATAAAAACCATGGGAGAATGGGCACGCTGCAGAAAGCAACTGGTTGTAACATGGCTCAAAAAAGAGGTTCTGGGTGTGTTCGATATGGCTTCAAGGGGCGTGCCAGGTAGGACCGCTGTAGCAATAACCTTTTTAGTATATGTAGGTCATTTTAGCCTCCCTGTGGAAATATAGCCCTGTTTTAGGATTAGGGCCTATGATTCATTATAGCTGAATTTAATTACAGTAAGAGGTGGACACTGCATCCCTGGTTTTGGCAGATTATGGATGGATGTTAAATGTCTGGAGCACGGTGGCGGGGGAAAGGACGGGACAGAAAAAAACGTGAATGAGGGTGGAAGTAGAGCGAACTAGGAGGCTCGAGGTCCCTTTTTGAACGTAGCTCTGATTCAAACGCTTCACGTCGGAGCCATGTTTGACGAGAGTTTCCGTGGACTTTTGAGACCAAACAGGTTCTCGGGAGCAGCAGAAGGCAAACGCGTCCCGGTTTAAAGGCCGCATCTCAACAACACACTCGATGCAGCGAACAAACACCCGAAGCAAGAGAAACAACAGAGATGGGAAAAACTCAATAACGCCGGAATGTTCCTTGAAGGGAACATTTGCAATTCCTCAGGTCTCCAATCCAGCCGTGTATCAGGCAATATGAAAACCAATATACTCCGATACGCTGAGATCAAACCGCTCTCATTATAGACAGATATCCACGTGAAATCTAATTAGTCATTCCATGAAAAATGACCGGCGTTCCATAATGCTTCATTACATGTTGGGAAGAACAAATGGTATGGATTAAATTGACTTCTTTTTAATACACGCTCTGTTCAGTTGAGCTGCGCAATGTTTGTATTACTCATTAAAATGGAAAAGAACACTTCATATGGTGATTATACCAAACAGTAGTCTCTAAGCAACCTTCTATCCATTATACAGAGAAAACAATAAAGAGCTCTAAAGACTAAAGTTTGTGTGCATCTTTTTATTCACGCTACGTCTACACTCTCAGCATAGGCTGAGGACGCCTCTTGAATTATTCAAGATCTGACCTGTTGGGGATGTCTAAAGTCAATACATCAGCACTTCAGAAAACTTCAACAACCCTGTATCCAGACAAAAAACACATGAAAGAGGATACAAGCAAAAAGCAACCTTTCACAATTCCCCATCCCACAACAGAGCTCAACATTTAAGTCAAGTGAAATATCACTAGGTGCATCATACAAAAATAGTATTGCAGAGCTATATTTTACATCCAAACCGAAAAAGTGACCTACCTCTGTTACTTAGCAACCTGCCATCAGACCACCATAAATTTCAAGTACCTATAGCTAGGAGGTTAGTAGCCATTGCAGGGGAAACAGTTACTCTAAGCACTAAATTAAACCCTTTAGGGAGTGGAAAGAGATAAACAGCCTCCTGTGTGCCTGTAAAAAGTAGTGAGTAGTAACTTTTTCTGTAAAATGAAATAAGTGGCTGTGGAGGTATGTACGAGAGACCGAACACAAGTGTAAATAATATTTCTCCTCTGCTCTTTCTCCCCAGAACACTGATAGCCATCCTCTGGTGTGGCACACATTGCCATATTCATCCACTTTGATTCCCTGGATCAAATAAAGGCTTTTCCACTACCCCCAGAGGCCCCCCAGGACGCCTGATGAGCTCTCCCCAGCACTGAGCTCTTCTCCCTAGGTACTGTGTGTATGATGTTCCCCCTGTCAGTTTGCATCATCCTCCTCTCCAGCCAGACACGCTGCCCCCCCCCCCCCCCCCCCGCAGCTGCGCTGTTCTGTTTACGGCACAGGGGAGAGCGAGTATGTATGCTATTGAGACTGACCTTTGCAGAAGCTAACCGCGCTCTGTGATGCTAGCTCACTTGACAGCGAACGGCTAACAGATGCCTAATATCCGTGGTGCATGTTGTATGATGATTTTTCTTTGCTAAACTGAATAAATAGTGTAAAGAATACCAGGCTCTCACCTGCACGGTATGCCACACAGCCAGAAATGGTGGGGGGTTAAACAGAAAAATGACCACTGATCATTGCACTAAATAGCATAATCAAATAAACTGAATTAAGCTGTGCAGGCCAGGTCCAAATAGACAACTGATGGTATGAAGCAAATTTCATGTTCACTATAGTAGCATGGTTTAAGATTTGGGACAACTAAATATGTTTTAGTTATACCTAAACCTAAAGGATCGACTGCAACCTAAATAAGTTTCTTCCATCAAGAGATGTTTTCCATTGCCATGGCCACGGTTCTTTATTTGTATTGAAAGAAATCTTGTGAGTTTAGCAGGAGATGAATGCTATCTGAATGCTGCCTGAATTACAAGGTGAAATAAGTCCATCCATTAATTGGATGTTTAGTCAGAGCCACTTTTGGAGACATCTCTATAAATAAGTGAGCTTCGACGCAAGGGTCCTGTCTGTTGTGTGTCTCTGCACCCCATGATGTGAAGGAGCGCGCTGCCCCAGGGGCTGATGGGCGAATCTCTGGAATCAGTGAATCATAAATAAATCTATGAAAAAAAAAAATTGGCCCTAGTACAATAACAGAGGTGTAAACAAACACATATGTAGCCGTTAAAAGTTATCAACATGGGGTAAAATATCATTCCCAAATATAGAGTCATGAAACTTGGCGATATAAAATATGTTACATGTACAAAAAAAAAAACAAGATTTAAACGTGACGTTGAATTGTCCCTAAAAGACAAATCTACACGCCTACTTACAGTACATCACTAATTCAGCACAAGCTACAGATTGGTGCTTCTCAGCACATGCAAATATTTTGTCACATGGATACCCTGCAGAAACTGTTAATCACATCATGTTTACCAGTAAGTGTTTGTTAAGTGGATGAGTTGCTCCAGCACTCCGCTTATGTAAATACGCGCGTCACCAATTTGCGGTAGAGGCTGTGTAGTTTAGTTTGAGGTTGTTGTTTTTTTTTTTTCTAATGTATGTTTCCACCGGCTTGATGTGACTGCAGCTGATTTCAGGCCAGTACACTTACCCGCGGCTGAGTGCCAAGGCATAATGAGACATTTGGTTGTGAAATTCAGAATCTGACAGAATGCATTAAAGGCAAGCAGACGGAAGATGTAGTGGGTGCGGCCAGACCAAAGCGGTGGCTTCCCATTTCCTGCAGGCTATATCATATTGCCCTCGCCTCCCAGGCAAACAAATGACCAAATTTGTGCCGTAGCTGTGCCAATGTTTCCTAACAGATCCTTTTTCTTTTTTTCTTTTTTTTTCTAATACATTAACCATCTGAATTAATCTGGCAAAAAAAACATTACTGGTTATGTTGTTCAGATGTTCTATATCCTACTGGAGGGTGTAGCACTGAATATATAAAAACAACAACGGGCAAATTCGCTGTCTCTCGGTGACTTTTATATACAGGCCGCGTGAAGCGTTCATTTCATGTCATCGTCATGACATGACAGGACCTAGCATGTCGCTCACATTAAGTCATGGGGTCAGGGCGTCCCGTCCAGACCTCGCAGTGCCGTGCCCTTGTGAGTTCACACAAACACTCTGTGTGACAACTATGATCTGAAAGAACAAATAACATGACAGCTTCTCAAGCCCCCCCAGGAAACAAGCATTGCCCGCTGGATATAAATGAATGTGATTTTTCAGATTTCTGAGAGGGTTTTTATTGTTTATTTGGAAACCCATTAGTTGTTACCAAGGCAACAGCTACTCTTCCCGGGGTCCACGTTAAGAACAAAAATGTATATACATGCTTTCACATACATGCATACAATTACATCACTAATGCCACCCACCCTCCCCCCACCCCAATTAAAACAGTATAAACATTACAGAAACCAAATACAATTTCAACAAAACCATGTGAAATTATATACATCTCTCTTTATACGTATGTATACACACACACACACAAATACACACACACACTTATTTACACATACATACATACATACATACTGTACATACACACACACACATATACACACACACTTATTTACACATACATACATACATACACACACATGCACACATACTAACAGTAGCATTTATGACCACGCTTACCAAATGCTTTGAGCTACAAATTCCACAAAACCAAAGAGAGAACAGCCTCTTTAGTTGCTTTTTAAAACTTTCTTTACTTGTTGCTTGAGTAATAAAGTATGGCAAACTATTCCACTGAGAAATGGCTGTATACATAACAGGTTTTTTCATTGCATCGGTTCTAGGTTGAGGAATTAACATGACCCCTCCTGACCAGTCTTTTCTGTTTCATGGTTATTTCTGTTCGGAGAAAATGTTATTCTTCAGTGCAACATATATATTCCTGAATAAAATTAGAACAATGCATCTTCCACTTTCAGCCAGGCGAGATCAGCTTGCATTTTGTTCTATAGCTTCTCTCAGTTGAACACCTGAGTGGACGACATGCTGCTCTATTCTGCACTAACTAAAGCTTGTACAGCTCTTTATTTGCTGCGCTTGACCAGATCCTGGTCAAGATGAGACAATACCGAGGCTTGTGTAACCTGCAAGGTGGTACTTGGTGTAAGGAAAGTAGAAAATAGATATTCCTCTCCCCATTTTTCCAATTATTTTGTCTGTGATTCTGCCACGTCGTTGCCCATCATGGGTGACTCCTAGACGTTTAGCCTCAGTGACCTGTTCTATACAGCAGCCCTTGATGGAGATGCATAATTGGTTCTCTCGCCTTAGTGCACGGTTTGAACCAAAAACTGGTTTTGGATTGGTTATCCAGTCTAAAATCAATTTCATTTCATTTTCAAAGAGAACACTTAACTCATCCACACTGTTTGATGACATATACACTGTGGAATCAGCAAACATAGCTAAACTAGCTTTACTCAAAACAAGTGGCTTATGATAGAGAAAAGCAATGGGCCCAAGCAACTTCCCTGGGGGACACCACACTGTACCGTCCTCACGGTAGAAAAACTACCATTAAAAAAACTTAAACCGTTTGTGTTCTATTAGATAAGTAGCTCCTCATCCAGTTAAGGGCCAGAGTATTAAAACCATAAGCAGCAAGTTTCATTAAGAGCATCCCATGGTCTATTAAATCAAACGCAGCATTAAAATTAAGCACAGCACCCACAATCCTTTTCCTGTCTATATCACTCAACCACTGATCAGTCATCTGCATTAAAGCTCTGCCAGAGGAGTGAGCCTTCTTGTAGGCCTGCTGAAATTCAGAGTTAAGTTTATTGACGGGAAAATAATGTAAGACAAACACAAAACTTTCCATTAGCTTACAGGAAGAATGCTGATAGGGAGGCTATTAGCACCTGTGAACATGTCCTTCTTGTTTTTGGGTAAAGGAATACGTTTTGCAGCTTGCCACGCCAGGGGGAACACACCCTCCTATAAACCTAGATTACAAATGTGGTATATGGGTAATGCAATAGAGCCAGGAACCATTCCAAGAGTTTCCCATCAAGGTTATCTAATCCTGAGGGTTTTTTCACTATTTACACTAATAACAAGTTGTTCTACCCTATTCACTTGAACTGGTTGAAAATCAAATTCACAATCTCTATTTTTCATGAGATAGTCATTGATTAATTGTTTTGAAAGTTTTGCTATCTGAAATTGCCATTTCATTTTTTAGTTTCTTAATCTTTCCAACAAAATATTCATTAAAGTAGTTACCAATACCTCGAGGTTTCGTAAAGAAGGTGCTGTCTGACTCTAGGAATATATCATTTAGTTTTCCATTTTCTCTCCATCATTTTTAATTTAATTTATCCCATTCTTATAATACCTACTTTTCTTTTTCCTATTTATTTTTGTCACTTAGTTTCCGGGTGAACAGTATGACTTCCAAACAGATGTATTGCCAGGCTTAATTGACACCATTTTCAGTGTATCCCTCTGGGTCATCAAGGCTTCCAGTTCCTCATCAATCCAAGGTGCTTTTCATTTCTTAACTGTGAACCTCCTAATGGGGGCATGTTTATCAGCCACCTCTAAAAACATTTTTGTAAATAGTTCAAGTGCCGTGTCCACATTATTTACTGCACACGCTTTATCCCATTGTAACTTATTTATGTCCCTGATGAAGTCATTCTCACAAAAAAGATTTAAAAGATCTTTGGAAAACAACTTCAGGTCCAACTTTTGGAACTTTTGCTTTTCCAACTAATTATGATCACTGAAGCCAACTGAAATTGATACAGCCAGCCAACGTTCCTAAGGGTTTTTATTGTGCTCAAAGGGTTAAGCTGAATACAGACGCGAGGTCGGATGTAAAGACGTATCCATCGCAGAAGTCCAAGTTTGTGCACGTCTGCTGCACTGTTGCTACCTTGTGTGGTGTGGAAATATCTGCACTACTAGTGCAGGATACGTGCAGGAAGCGGGATGTCAACAATTACCACTATAAAGTCAGGCAAAACGAAAAATAAACTTATTGACACAACAGAATTATGTTAATAAATATGTAAATATTTAAATGTAAAAATGTGTAAATAAAAAGAGGTTGCTTATGAACTTTACATAAATGATTTAGACACCGCGTGGAACCTGCCTGGATAACCAGTCTGACTCACAATAAAAGAACGTAAACTCTGTAAACTCCTCAACAAACAGTCTGCTTGACTTTTGGATCTCGTCTTCTAGAACATTCTAACAGCAAACACCTGAGGCTGGCTGAACAACACGAGACGTTAAGACTCAAAACGGCCCCCCTGTCGAAATCAAACATCTTCAACCGCGTATCTGATGAACACACGGGTGAGAGAAAAAAAAAAAAAAAAAAGACAGAAACGTTATTCTGAGATATCGTGGGACGCGCGGACGGGAGATGACCTTTAGCTCAACTTGTATTGTCACAAATACGCTCGTTCTGATTTAGATTCTTTCCTATAGCGCTTCTCCAGCAGCGAAGATAGCAGAACAATGGCAAATGTATCCTAATTCCAGCTGGAGACACTAATCCAGTTCAGAGACAGCGAGGAAATGGGCTCGCAAGAGCAGACCAGGCAAATACGTGCAGACGAGTGTGATTATCTCGCAGATGAGCGGAAAGATGAAACTTGATTTAATAATAAGACCAGAAAATTCTCCAAGATGACAGGGATCTAGAAGCCCGTGTGGGACCCATCTGGCCGGCACCAAAACTTGGCCCGGACCAGGGAGCTGTCCCCTCACGCTGCAGTACTGAAAGTAGGGACTTACAGTAGCTATTTAATTCGATTTTGTGATGCAATATGACCAGAGTGAGAAAACACTCGAGTTGAGTTGAGCCGGGTTTTCCTGAATTTACCTGTAACAGAGTTTTTTGAGTTTGAGAGTCTGAGACGAGAAACTAGACGTCCTCACATATCCAAGGCGGTAAGCCCGTACGGTGAAGCGGATGAAGACTGCTGCTTACATTTTCACCGTCAAATGTTCCAAGCTGTGATCCAGAATGAAAGTATTATAGCCACCTCCCAGTCCAGAAATAGAATCATCTTGTCCACGTAACCTCATATTAAGTATGGGTTTTTGGCCTTAAGGGGTCATGAAGTATATTCGGCTTTTAGAACATTCGGATTTTGAGACCTTTTGGCCACATCTGCCTGCCTACATAGTTAACTGCAGGACTGCTTTTGCTCTATCGACCTCTATCATGACAAAACAACTTAAAGTACGCAGCGGAGCAAACATATCATTTTCCAGGGGTGGAATGCGTTGTAGATGACCTTGCCCTCCTCTCCATAATATATGTCAACCTATAACTTTCCTACAACGACTACAAATGCAGTTGTGCAAACATATACTTGCCAAACGCAGTCACGGTTTATATTAAGCGTGTATGTTCGTTTGTGCAGCACATGGCTCCCAATGCATTCATATGTAAATAATCACAAGGCTGGCTCCGTAATAAGCCAGAGACTTCCAGGTTTTACAATGAATTAGCGACGAGGCATTAGAAAGGTTTACCATGTGGTCCAAAATGTTTAGGCGTTACGAATATGATTTTTACTGTAGCGGTGTAAAATCGGTTCATCTCTCCCTTTTCTCTAGTTTTTTCCAGAGATAAGCGCAACCAAAGCTTGGAAATTGCCGTCAAAGCGCTGCCTTGTGCGCGTCACAGTACACTCTTAAGCCCCTCCTAGCATTAGCATGTTAGCGGTCAAATATCACTTACCTTGCCAACATAGAGCGGTTCATTGCCTGTGTACTCCTCCAGCACGAAGAACTGGTTCCATACCCAGCTGCGTCTGTGCCTGCGTAGGACCTCCCAGGGGCCCGGATCGGCGCGCCGGGACCCCTCCGGGTCCCCAGAGGTGGGACTCAAACCCCAGCATCCCCGTTCCCACGGGGGAAACAGGAGCGCCACGAGAGCCACGGCTCTGCACACGCCTGAGCAGCACCACCCCATCATCTGGGTCCCCTCCAAAAATCACTGAGGCCAGGAGAGGAGCACAACAGGGGGAGGGAAAAAAAAAAAAAAAAAAACTGAGGAGGAAATGTCAAAACCCTCGGGCTTCTATCCACACTGTCCCGACCCTGTGTTTTGCAGGGGAACTAGAGCAAGCAGACCCTAAAGAGAGCGCTCGGGTTGGAGAAAGAGTCAAGCTCTTCGTTTCGCTGCGCCGCTGTTCTCCTTCTGTCTTGATTGTAGATTAAAAGTGGGGTAATTCCCTCCACTTTGAAGCCAGAGAGTTGACATTAAAGCTAGCTAATGTGGTCAATGGCGACAGAGGACACTTCAACACGGGGCTTGTGTAATTGGCACCTATCAGAACGGAGAGAAGGGGAGAGAGGAGAGAGAGAGAGAGAGAGAGAGAGAGAGAGAGAGAGAGAGGTGGGAGAGAGAGAGAGCGAGAGAGAGAGAGAGAGAGAGAGAGAGAGAGAGAGAGAGAGAGACATAAACAAGGAGGAGCTAGCATTCCATTTTAAATATTGTTGACTAGTTAGTCATGAACTGCGTAACTCAGTGGTTAGAGAGTTGATGTGAAAGACAGACTAGTCTTGGGACTAGTAAAGACCTCCTCTGGTCCACTGTGACACAGGTCAACATCAGAAGAGACACATAATCTGCTCTACATGTTTGACCTAGTTGGTAGCATTTGGTTTTGTTCCTATAAT
>OMKK01003102.1:2354-12496 GCA_900302305.1 Polymixia japonica | reverse complement strand
CCCTAATTAAAACGCGTAAACATAATTGCGATCTATCTGCCTTTCTTTACATTACAGTTTGACTGCCTGGATCTTACAAGATATATGTACATTACAAGATTTACAAAAAAAAAAATTGTAGTTAATATAGTCTTATTCACAATTCCACCCCTCTGGCGTCATTGAGCAGAGTGGCGCAGCGGAAGCGTGCTGGGCCCATAACCCAGAGGTCGATGGATCGAAACCATCCTCTGCCAGTTTTTCATCACTCGAATTTCTTCATAAACATATGGTGCTCTGTATTTTATGTATACTTTGTAGTACCAGGTTACGTCTAAGAACGAAACGGGATGATACGATTGTTTCCTATTATAATAACTTTATCCCCAAGGTTTAATGTATCATTGGTGCCATCATATGGTCAACAAAGGCAATGACATGGTGAAGGGTGCCATACAAATGCGTGTTAGAAAATACTATGGTTTCTGGCGAAATATAAAATGTTTGAACTTTCCACTGTAAGGTGATAAGAGTGAACGTGTACAGTTCTTAATAATTGGATTAAGGAATTATGAGGTATGTGTAGAATTTAAAGAAGTTTAATAGTGTTTTATAGTGTGACAATTTTGTGCTCCCTATTAGGTAGGCTAGTTAACTACATTTATTTAAACCCAAACACTTTTCAAACCTCTTTCAAGATTAACTTTATGAAGCATAACGACGTCAGTAATAACAACTTAGCTACTTAAAAGGGGTACATATTAATATATTAATATTAAGTGTCAGACAGAAGACTAACCTTTGGATTTCTAAACAGAATTTACACACGTCCCGGCCGGCAATATAAATGCAGTTATTTTTATTGTTGTGATAGAATGTGAATACTTGTCTGAAATGAATACTTTTCTGTAGCCTACACAATTTCTAAAAGTATTTGTCTTTCCTTCTAGCTATCTTTATTAATTTGTATTTGCTTTTTCTGTCTGTCTGTCTCTGTCTGTCTGTCTATCTATCTATCTTACCATTACATCTTATAAAACTCAAACCGTTTATAAAAACAGATAGAGTTCATATTTCCCTTTAATGGATTTCATATAGTATGTGTCTGCTGAGGTTCCTGGATATGTAGTCAGCTGAGTCAAGCGATTCACAGGAAAGGTCTCAACAAGGCAGAAGATCACTAAGGTAACAACCCTGATACAAGCTACTGAAAAGGGCAAACTCATGAACATGAGCTGACTGGGGGGGATCGAACAAGGGGATCTGCTCTCATACACCTTCTACAACAATACAGATCAAGAAACTTCACTGCAAAAACCACTGAAAGCTGACAGAACAACTCAAGCCTCAACCCCAGAAAACCAGGCCCAAGTCAGTGAGTCAATTTTTTACAAACCAGAACCCCTGCACATCATGCACAAGTCACCATCAACCACCAGGCCTGCCATCAGGGTCTGTCCACCACACAGAAGAGAACTTGTAACAATGTACCACAGTGGCTCACACTCCCAATAAGTCCCACCCAAGGAAGCCTTCTGCCAGGCAGTGCTCAAGTGCCTAATGGCCTCTCTCTGGACACCATGTGACATGTGAAAGGAATTACTCTTTGGGACTCAACTGTGAGAAACCCACATGTGGATGGACCCAGGCTTGCCTGAGCTGAAGCCAATCAAATGCAGCCTTTGTCCTTGACAGTATTCACTGGACCAGGTGTTTTCAGGGCAGAACCTGAATGTGAACCAAAACAGAGCAGCTGGAGCAGGGCCCTAACCTTGCCATTTTGCTTCTCACCGTCATTATGGTTATAATTTACTTTGACATGTCAACATACTTAAGCAATACATTAAAAAAGTTTCATTATTCTTATTGACTGAGGAGGAGAGCTGTGTCTTGTGCCACACTTTGACCCTTTTGTTTCCACCTTTTCTGGTGTTTCTTTATCGTTTGTTTGTTGTGACTTCCTGGCCATTCTGCTCCATAATGTAGCTGCAGTCTGTAAGTGGTTTATTACTTCGCCACATAGTGGCGCTATGGCTCTAGCATTCATATTTTTTGCCCTGACTGTTTACAAACCTCACAGGACTGGGGTGAACTGTGGCCAAGGTCTGAAAAGCTTGTGTACCATGACAACAAGGATAGGATTAGAGCATATATAGGATAGAGCATATATACAATATTTGTAATTTTGCATGAAAACCAGCTATCCGTGTGCATGTGTTTGCTCAATTTTTACATCAGAACTTTATCTGTTGCCGATGATAACATAAGAGGGACGATTATTATTAAAGCTGCAGTTTTTATTTCATTTTGTTATTGCAGACAACAATTGTGTTATTTGTATAATGCGTTCCTGCCAATAAATACCCCTCCCCCAGTATCCATTGGAAAAAAGCTCCAACACATGAGAACTGAAAAGCACAGTGGAGTTTACTTGGCAGTTGTATTACTGTATACCTATAGACATTGTGTTGAGCTTTTTTGATATGCTAATTATAAACGGTACTGTATAATGTAGGGAGCACATTATACTTTTCTGGTGAAGAGTTCATTCACCACCAGAGCACCCAGATAGATAGGACCCCGCTGTTCGACAGATGAGAGACCTAACCATCCGGTTCTGCCCTTATACTCATGCAAGCCCAGTGTTTTTTAGTTGTTGTTTTTTTGAATGGCACACTCTACAGCTATCAACTTTAGGACTCATAAACAACCACAATGCATCTCACATAGTCTGTAAAATATTTGAAAGGACTTGAAAAAAGAGATACTGATTCAAAATGGATCAGTCAAGGGATCGTATAAAGCTGATATTTTTGTATTCGTATCTGTTGTGATACCCTTCAAAAGAACATCTGCACTCACAACATCTGCTTTGGCTGCCTCTCTTCTGAAATGCTGCTGATAGAATCACATCATTTCACAGGTAAATGGTTTTCATTGATACCTGATGTGTTTGATGATCTTATGTCGCAAAGGTCACGCCAAAGAGGGACTCCAAATGTCACCCTTCTCTGAAGTTTAAACAGAGTGTTATTCTGGTAGCCAGACCAGGAGGATTGATTTATCTTCTCAGACTCAAAGAACATCATTGTTGCAATTTACTTTGCCACCAAATATGCAGAAGTAATTTTATTTTGTGCCTAGGACAATAGTCATTTAGTATTGATGGTTTTTGACGATATAATCATAACCGTAGCTACACTTCTACTTCCATCTACAGTAGCTTAACACAGCTTCAGACCTTTATGAAGAACTATTGTCCACTAATTTATGGAACATTACTTTTTATACACACTCATGTATACATGCAGTCATGTATTTTTTTAGAGCTAAAATGAGTGCAAGCAATAAAGTGTAAACATGCATCCACACACACGTATTCTCAGAACGGTGTGTACATAACCTAAAGGCATGTTTCTTATTATAAATCACGGCGGAGTTGTGCACATAAAGGAATTTAATATCCACTCTCATCAACTCTGACAGTTAACTATAAATGGTTGAAACGCCCCATGTGTAGTTAAGGCTCTCATTCAACTCATGTCTGCTTAGAAAATGAAATAACAAAGCAGCAAATATGAAAAAGCTGATGCTTCGATGTTCAATTTCATTATTGAAGATAGCCCCCCCCCCCTCTCAAAAAAAAGGTGAGAGGGACCTGGATGCAGACAAAATGGCGGACACGGAGACATGGCAGACATCTTGGACCTCCACAAGAGGCACCTCTTAAGCTGACAGGAAATCAGCGGAGGTTGGTTGTGCGTGATGCTGCGATATGCCGAGCGGCCCAATCAGCGCCGCCTAATTTGCGAGCCGTTGGGACCAGAATCGTAATTAATTCCCAATTGATATTGGTTTATAAATTAATTACTATTCTGGTCCCAACAGCTCGCAAATTAGGTGGCGCTGATTGAGCCGTGTGACATATCTCAGCATCACACGCGTTCAGCTACTCAAATGCCGCTGGACTGCACACCTTAAGTGTGTCATCATTACTTGTTGTATTGGCCAATCAGGTAGTGCTTGTTTTATAAATATTAATGAGTCTTCCCCTGCCACCCTGTATTTGGGAAATTCGCAAACGGGACATATTACACAAATAATATCCATCTGATCTGAAAGATTTCTAACGAATGAAAATGAAGAAGACCAACTTCCGCTGCTGGGGTCACATGATTTCCTGTCAACTGCAGAGGTGCGTCTTGCGGAGGTCCGCCATTTTGTCTGCAGCTATACTCGTGAAAAAGGTTTGTGGCATTCATTGACATAAATAGGACAAACTTGTCACATCAAAATAAATTATTGTGACAGTAATAAAGATGTGCTGGGAGACTAATGGGATCTTACATCCTTACCACCAAAGGGCCAGAAAACTGGAATGACCCCTACTGTAAATACACCGCCAAAGTCTATCATTGTCTTCCAACAGTGCCAACCAGTTAATGTGCAGTATAGCAAGTGGCAAACATCAAGCTTAATAACTAGGGCAACTCTAAATATCAATTGGATAGGATAGGACACAGTTTAGTATTGTACATACAGGTTTACCATTATTTATACCATGGCCTGTGTGAATACTCGATTCTGATTGGCTGGAGGGGTGTGCATTATTTTTCGATAACCGCACATCTCGTCGTGGATTATCCCTTACATATTATCAAAATAGAATATATGACAACTTCAGTTTTCCCTCTTTCTTCTGGGGATGTCATGGGTGTATTTCAGATGAGATGTAGGGTGCCCTCTTAATTACCCCCATGGCATGCTGCTTCACACTCATCTAATCCCCCTTTCCTCTAAAATCCAAGCCAGGCGTCTACACAAGCACTCACCCTAAATAGCACAAAGGATACTTACATCAGATGCTGTGTATGGGTAAATGTTTCAGTTAGGTTTGTATAATGACTGCTGTGAATAGAGCTTCTGACAACAGGGGAAAGACTGCACGACAGCTTGGAAAGACAGCTGACAGCATGTAAGAAATCCCACTGGGGTCATCACAGGCTTAAAAGCCATTATAGCAATATTCAAACCTGGCTAAGCATTCATTCAAACTTTATTGTCTAATGTCTTTAATGACACAATAAAAGCACATAATACACATTAGAATGTTGGTGCCACTCCAAAAAGCATAACTGTGTAGAAGGAAGTACATTACTAGAAACCAATAGCGGGGTAGTGAAGGTAAAGAAGCTCCAGGTCTGCACTTGGCTTGCAAAGAGTACCGACCTGAAAAACAAGTGGCGCTTGATGCAGGGACCCCGCACATTGCTCAAAAGTAAGTCAAGTCATTCAGGTAAAACAAAACCATGCTGGACAGCGGGGAGAACTATATTCCAAAAGTGTGCTTTTAGAAATAAGTCAATTTTGGCCCATATGCCTAGAAGGAAAGATTTTGGTTTGTGTGATAGTGCAGAGGTTGACTTAGAAAGGAACCATCCAATTGACACCTTAGTAAAAAAAAAAAAGGAAAATGCCAAGCTTCTTAGGGCAGACATGCTTGAATTGACATCAGATTTGATCAGGTGCGCCTCACTTGATCTTTAGGTCAACAGAGACTAAGCTCAGAATTTACTGTTGAGCCTTTTGTATGTGTTGTGGACCTAATTCAACGAAGATAGGAGATGCCCACTTATTAACCCCATGTGCAACTTCTGAAGAGAATTTAGATGCCAGCTATGGCATCAAATGGTAACCGAAGGCTAATGCAACAAATGAATGCTGATGTTTTCACACCATTGTTTGCGTTTTAAAATGTCTCACCCAGTCATGTTTTCTTCTGGTTTTTTCGAAAAAAATACTAATGCAAAGAGCGGTAATGTGAATGTGAGCTTGTTCACACCACTAATTAATAACAAGAAGCATGTACAGTATATTGGTGGTGTATTTAATGTTAGATATGTCTTAGAGTAAATGTGCATATGCACGTTTCAGACTTTTTGCTTAAACAGCCTTTTAGTGTCAATCAATCAATACAGGTTTCACACACAAGGGATCTTATTTATAAAAGCCGTCCGTAGTTCAACCAAAAAATGATTGTATTGGCACAAATGTGCGAAAAACCTAATAAAACTTAAGTATATCACTGGCACCTCATGTTCCTGGTTTTAAGTCATAATCATCCTAAAATTGTCTGTATCTTTTTTTTTCTTTAGTTTTGCATTTAATTTCTCAGGTAGGGCCTAAACAAATTTGCTGACAAGAAAGTTGATCATTGTGAGTGAGACTGACTTTGACTATAAAAATAGGACAGCCGGTCATTTGCAGGAATAAGTATATGCATTGCTAATGACAGAACATGAAGCTGATAAAGGGAAACATCTGTAGAACATACATAACCAGTGGGCATGACACTGTCAACTGTGAGGGATATCCTGAGGTATGGCGTCTACTTGACGGAGCAAACTGAAGATGACAGGAGGAACTATCCAGTGGACCAGCTGGTGGGTGACATTTATCATGGTCTGATTTGTCAGTGAAGCAAAGCTAATGCTCTTTTCAGGCCACCTGCTATCAATGAAAAGATGACCACCATCATGTCCAAGCTCAAGGAGGTTGTTTTCTCTTTGGGAAGGGCAAACTTGATGCCAAAGAGAGGTTCAGTGTCAAGTTAGACAAGTTATTTGATATTTTGACTTGCAAGTATCAGATTACCAGTTGTGAGGGGGGAAGCTGTAAGGGCTGTGTGATCCAAGCCCACATTAACTGTTCCTGCAGCAGAGAGAAAATGATTCCTGTGAAAGATCTTGCCTACATCAAGGCAGCCAGGAAGGATGTTGAGAGATTTCTGGCAGATGGTGATGAAGATCTGGAATTGCAGAGAAGTGGTGTTGAACATGAGCTTGTCCCTGTAGTTGAGCTCTGCCCTGAAACTGACCCTGAGCCTGAAGCTTCGGCAAAGGTACATAAAAACTATGATGAGATTCCAAACATTGCCCTTGCTAGTGTAAGGTATGGCATAGGGCTGAGGCCAACTGCAGCAATAGCAACTGCAGCTCTGATTGATGCGGGAATCATCACAGAAGACAACACAAGTAAAGTGATCGATAAGTACAAGGTCAAGAGAGCTGATGAGAGAAGTTAAATGAGAGAGCTCGGGGAAGAGTTTGAGGAGAAGTGCAGGGAGGAGCGGGGGGGGTCTCCTGCATCTTCTTTGATGGGTGGATTGACCTGACCAATGTAATGATGGAAGCTGAGGGCAGTGACCAATCTTTTCCTGCAAAGACCAAGGAAGAACACTATAGTGCTGCTAGTGAGCCTGGCAGGTACTATCTGTTCCACTTTACCCCAGAGGAAGCAACTAAAGCGGAGTCACATGCGCAGCAGATTGCTAAGGTCCTGTTTGCCTGGCTGAAAGAGAAAGGTTTTGACAAGACCTTGTGGGCCATTGGAGGAGACTCAACAAACGTCCACGCTGGTGTGAATGCTGGAGTAATGCGGCAGCTGGAGCTGCACCTGAGGGGAAAGCTGGTCTGGTTGGTGTGCAACCTGCACACTGGTGAACTTCCCCTGCAACGTCTCATTGTTCACCTTGATGATGAACTACTCTGTCAGACAACACATTTTCCGGGCAAATAGGAAAGCTCCCTGATTCTGCTACAGACTTGGATATCAATCCAAACATTCCCCAGATCTCTGTTGGCCCTCCACTGATCAAGCTGCCTGACAAGGTCATTCAAGATCTCTCAACTGATGAACACTGTGTCTGTAAGTCTATGCAGCCAGGGATGGAGTGCTTCCTGCAAGGCTGGCTCTGTTGGAAATTGGACCAGTAAACCACAGCTGATGGCTCACCACAGCGAACAGACTTTTCAGGCTCTGGGTGTCAAAGCACGGACTTAAAGGGTGTATTATCATGTTGGTTCAACATGAAGGTCAAGCACTCCTGGATCGAAAGGCCTAGGCACATCCTGTTTCAGCTGGACTGCCTCAAGTCCCAGAGGAAGGAGGTGCTGGACCTTGTGATGACGACTGTGAGAAGATCTGCTTGGTATTCCCACAGTGAAGCCATCCTCCAAACACTGCTGTGCTCTGAGGATCAGAAGGAGAGGATTGAGTGGGGTGGAGAGAATCCTGGCCGTCAGGAGAGAGGGGGACCCAGACACCCAGCTGGGGGACTCCTCTGTCAGGACCAGAAGGACACCTCACATCAATCGTGATGGTCAGAAGGTGTGTCAGAGCCATCTTTCACCTGCTTCCTAAGCACCTCAGAGGTGAAGAACTTCATCAACACCCCCATGGAGGTGCTCAACTGGCCTTGCCACACACAAAGCATTGAGAGGGTTGTTAAAATGGTGACTTTGTATTTTTCAGTACTTCTCACAGGAAAAGAAAGATGGAGGGATCAGGGCTCAGGAGACCAGCAGGAGGCTGATGTCCAAGAATGAGTCAAAGCAGGTCTTGTGCAACCTGGCAAAGTTCAAGAAGTCAGGAGATTGATCTTTGTAATTGTATGTCAATATAATTGATTTCCCTTATATACAGTATTTGAATATCTTATAAAGGGGTTCAAAAGGGTAAAATTGGCAATTTAGAAATACAAAATGATGTAGGTTAGAGTTAGCATTAGATATAAAAATAAACTCATATTTGAATTCCCCATAAAAAACACATCATTTAGACACATAATGTTAGAATTTCCTTCAGATTCATGTTGGCACCTGAGTATGACCTGTCCTATGACAGTATCAGCCTTATGATCTCACTCTATTTTCTTATTGCAGTCAGAGCAACCGACAGGAATGTAATCAATCTCTTGGACAGTTCTATTATTTATTTTGGATATACAGTAGAAAGATAACACAGGATGTAGGATGTAAATATCAGGTTACACAACACTATCAAATGAAGGTAGACAGACAATACTGACACCTAAGCTTTCACTGTAAATGCTCTACATAAGTACTGCCATAATTAGAAGCATTTTTGCATATTCAATTGTAAACTTCATAAAATGTACGTTCAGAAAAAGTGCCACTAGTTAAGGAAAAGACCAGAATACTAAACTGAGTGTGGATTCCAGTGGGGAAAGGGAAGAGTGAATGCCCAAATGTCCTACTTCTAGGTTGTATTTCTAGTTATTTTCCTTTTCTTTTTTTTTCTTTTGAGCTGCGCATAAAATAGGGTAGGAGGTAGGGAGTTGTTGGGGTGTGTGTGTGTGTGTGTATGTGTGTGTATGGGGGGTGAGTTAAGTACACCAACAAAATGTATCATACTATTATGTTGTAACCAACCTTTGTATAGTGTACCTACCAAAAAAAAAAACTAAACAAAATAAAAAAGTAAAAAAAAAAAAAAACTTGAGCTCAAGATACTTACTAATTACATACTAATTCTCTGCAGGTTTGCAGGTTTTGTCCAAAAAATCAGCATGAAGAAACTAGTGTTTTGTTTTGGGGTTTTTTTCAACTAGGTTTGAAGAAGTGGCGCATACTGCATTCTGCAACAGTATGAGGATGACAGTATATCAGTAATCCTCATCTATGTAAACTGTCCCTAACCATGGATTTGAAGAGAGGGGCACTGGAAAACAGTCTTTATTTTGACTGTATGATGTATTATATCTTACTCAAGAAGGGAGGCGTGTTAAGGTAATATATAAAAACCCCAACCGCAGTAACATAAAAACAGCAGACAATAGACAAGAGGTTAGGCAAGAACGTTATGTAATGTAGTATAATTATAGAAAGAAACTCAAAGGTAAGCTCATGCATCTTCTTTGGTCATAACACTGGAAAGTTTCAGCCTTTCCTCTTCCTCCTCCTTCTTCTCCTTTTGTTGTGCCTCCCCTTCGACATGGTATCCCACCATCAGCTGGTACACCAACACACCCACTATTGCACCCAAGAAGGGCGCAGAGATGGGCACGAAGAACCAGTAGGCTTTTGCTCTGAAAGAGAAAAAGTAGATAAGCTTGTGGGACATAATGTCCAATCTTGCCAATCTCACCTATTGTAACAAGTACATTTTTAATGTGTGTAGGGTAGCAACAGAAACTGCATACAAATTTAGGATATACATACATACATTTATATATATATATATATATATATATATATATATATATATATATATATATACTGTATATTATACTCACAGCAATATATATATTCTGACATGACCCCTGGTGAGAAAAGTTTCTTGTTACAACGTGATAAGTTTGT
>OMKK01003083.1:6762-39210 GCA_900302305.1 Polymixia japonica | reverse complement strand
AGTAAAAACTAAATCTTTTATACAATATCATCTTTAATATGTTTATTATGTTCTCTTTTGCATTCAAGGGAAAAAAAGTCCAACATTAGCATGGAATGTAGCAACATCAATGCCAAAAGGACAAAAACAAGAAAACAAGCAGTTATCAGTGTCCGACAAACTAACCTCGGAATTCTCAACATTCTTTACATTTCCTCGCTAAAATGAGCTTTTGGAACATAAATGTGTGGTGAAGAATTCAAGAGAAGAACTGAACAGAAATATGAACAAGCTTTGCATTAAGGACTTGACGTCTCAACTTCATTCTCTGCTCAAAGGCAGAGTTTGTAATTTTAGGAGGCCTAGGATCCCTCAGGATCAAGAGCGGGAGGGGATATATATTAAGTTTCTCTTCTAGTTTCCCTTGTCTTCCCATTCAATACCATGTCCCGCCATGATCTGCTTCTCCTCACGCCGCGACCAGGGCCTCAATTAACATTCCCAGTTTTGGCCTGTCAAGGCACTATAAATCTGTTAGGCTTCACCTATCTGTGTGATCACACTGTGACGACAGGAAAGAGAGAAGAGGAGTAAAGCATGACTTGGCTTTACTCCCCTTTTGGATATTTAGTGAAACACCTTTGTTGCCAGGGCTGGTGTTCCTCAATGCCATCCCATTTTATTTGGAAATCTTGAAAAGAAAAATTGGCTTGATCCAAATTATTCTAACAGACTTGATTCAATTTAGAAAAACACAATTTGTTAGACATTCAAGGAAGAGGCCGCCGTTGTATTTGTTAATATCATCCTTTGATCCTATGATCCTTTGAATGCTACAGAGTGGTGCGTCCTCACAGCAGGCCGTCCACATTCAAGGACATTAATTTTACTCTGAAGAGTTTTTCCAAAAATAATGAGAGACCCTGCAGCACCGACCACAAAACATTCCCAAATGGAATTCTAATCGCTAAACTGCCCGAAGGCATCCCTCCGAGGAATCTGTAGGCTAGTGTGCTCTTGAATTTGATGGGAGCAGCCGGAAACCCTAATGTTCAGGCGAGAGTCTTAAAATTCCCCAAACCATGGAGCTGTTTGCCTCAGGGATCAGGGTAAAACTGCAACTTTGGCAGTCTTCGTGGTCCTCTTTTTAGAAATGTTGGTTTACAGGCGTTCACATGCTATTCCTCAAGAGACACAAAAACAAGCCTTTTATAAATATATGATTTGTCACTGACAGTTTAGTTTTATTTTTCCATGGCATGCACACGTATTTGACATAGATTGCTATGTATAACTGTTAGGCTAGATATTCCTGATTCATTGCAATTTTGCATTCTGCACATCCGTCAACAAGAATTTTTTTCCCCCTCCCTACTAACCAGAGATGATGTTGATTTCCATGGTCATGTTATGTAGGAGGGGCCCACTTTGTACTCTCTCATCATTGATCTGAGTGCAGTTATAGTGCATCCAGTCTGTGTTTCTCCACTCTAGTGGTCAACCAACCGCTGATTGTTAGCAAAAATGTTAGCTCTGTGTCAATTCCGCCCTCTGCAGGCAGCCGGTGGAACTGTGGAACGATAGAAAAGGTTTCGTTTTTTGATTACCTGTGGGCAATTTATTTTGTTTGATACATTTGTTGATTTAAAAGAATAAGTAGAGTTGCAGCTCTATAAAAGAAAACACAGACAATGCACATTTTTTATTTTCAAATATTTTTCTGTTTCTGTGTTTTTGAGTGAATATATTGTGCTAAACAAAAAGTTCAGCAATTCTGTGATGAAAGTGAGATTTGTTATAATTCAATTGTTGTATTTTTATGAGATGCAGAAATGCCCCCCTGGCCATTGAAAAACCAGTACTTTGGTATCCATTACAGTATCAACACAGTGAGAACATAAGCCTATCAAACATACTGGATTCAGACAAATGAGACTCTTTCCTGACCAAGAGGACATAGGTCCCTGCTACTTTTGGGCACCTCTTAAACCCAGGTCTCCCTGGCAGTAAACCAACACCTTATAAGTCAATCAAAGACAAAACCTTTTCCTGGCTGGATATATTAAGGCCTCAGCAGCACTAATCTAGTAACAAAATAACAGTTAGGCAAACAGATACAGATGTTTCGGTGTGGTGTAAGCCTGAGATGAAGTGACTGCTGTACTAGTGTGATTTGCACCAAAGAAGTGTGACATGGCTACAACTTCTACAGAGGCAAATACTGACATCTTCTGAGAGGTTAGTGCACTGCAACATCGTTTCTTCATGTAGAAGTAGAGCGTGTGGTTGGACTGTGTAATGGCTGCAGTTCTGCATAATTAGAGTAAAAGCTAACAGATGTGGTTAATGAAGGCACCAATGAACCAATAGGTGCTAGTGTTAATACCAGGAATGCCGTACCCCTTAGGCAGGATATGTTGGTAAATGTTGCTCAGGTATTTAACTTGAGGATTAAAGGCACAATCCGACATTGGTTTTTAAGTGCTGCCGTGTCGTGGCTAAGCAAGGAATTACAACATTGTTGTTTTAGTTTGCACTTTTGCCTCAGTCAGCTTCAGTCATCTTTCACTTATACCCCTTTAACACATAAACCCATTCAAACCCCACTGTGTTCACTGGTCGCCCTTCACACCAGATCCACGTCCAAAAGTTTACTTCCATATACGCCACTACTGAGCAGGGTCGTCGCGTTTCAACGCCATTAAGAGCAGACATTTCAGTTTGTTTACACTGGAGATTCTGTTCCTGTGATTTGTATTTTTTATCTCTTCTTCCCTTCAAATGGACAGAAGCTCTCTGACTTCTGAATCTTGCCAACTCTTAGTTGTTTCGACTCAAAGTAAAAATGGAGGTTTGTTTACCAGGTAGCGTTAGCTGGCCTTTGTATGAGTGCGCCTCCGATCAAAACCCGCGTGACGTGACCCGGGTTCCCCCTTTCATACCGAAGCCGAGCCGAGTCCGACCCACATAAAACCCAGGTCACGACCAGGGTCATAGACCTGGGTCAAATAACCCACACAGCAGACAAGGGTTTTACCTGGGTCAATGCCTTGGTGTGAAAGAGGTACTAGTGAATGTCGACAGTAAATACAGAGGATTTCACCATGTTTGAGTGGCTTTTGAAAGTTTTCTGTTAGGCAAAATGCTTTCAGCCACATCACACACTTTACAAGACAGACTGAAGTGGGGCCATGTGACCCCTTGCAGATTGTGCCTTTAAGGATCAGCAAATACAGACAGCCACCATCTCCACATCATTTTTAACCCACAATTATATTCTGGCTAATGAGGTAAAGTTTAGTTAAAATTAATGTTTGCTTCCTGGTATTGATTCCAAAAAACCTAAATGTGTCTGTATTGGGACCACAAGTCACAAAAACACAAACTCAGAGTGATGGACCATTTAATGATCTGTAGAAGTATGTTAAACAACCATTTATTTTACATTTTAAAATGTCCTCATGGAGGAACAGCAAAATACACTCAAAATGAAGATTGATCAAAAGACAAAGTTTTAAGATTAATCACGGTTTTCTTAGCTGTTTTTTTCCTTCTCATTTGTTTATCAAAAATTAGAAGTGCCTTCAACATAACCATGAGTATTCAGCCTGCAGTCATAGAAATATTTACACCACAAAACTGTCAAGCATGTTTTTTTTTTTACTTTCGGTTTCACGCACCTAGCTTGTCTCCTTCACACTGCTTTGTTTTGTTGCACAAAACAAAAATGAGGATCCTGAAGAGAGACAATAATAAAGGGGGAAAACTACACAAGAGCACAGATTGAAAAAAATGAGTATTTACAGCTCGGCTCAAGACGACTATGGTTCAGGGGAGGGATGGAAACAGATGATTAACACATCCATTGATGGCATGATTTAAAGTTCAAGTCACATTCTTCGCCTTAAGGATTTCACTTTACCCTTTATGATTTAAAAATAAAGCATGCTTCAGCTGACGTTTTTAAATATCTGGGAGGATGATGTTAAGACAACCAGCAGGGGGCAGTAGAGGACAACATCAAGGAGAGGGAAAGACAAGTAATACATTGACTGCTACTGTGAACAGGAAGCTGCAAGTCAAACTCATGTTCAAACTCCTATACAATTGCTTCCTCGAAATGAGGATACAATTTGTTAACATGAAAGCGCTGTGGTAACAGAGTTAAGTTAATGAATACCAAAAAAGGGAACTGGTTCTGCCCTCCGAGTGGCAAATACAAAGTCATATATGAAAATATTTTCTGATTAATCATTTGATACACTGCGGTTGTTTAGCATTTGCAAAAGACATTTTGGCACAGTCAATTTAAAAAATATTTTTTGTGAATATCACTCCTGGGAATTGTAGGGATCCTTGCCTCCACTCCCCTCCTCCCCCCTGCCCCGAAAGAAAGAACAAACAAAAGTCAGAAAACATTGACATTTGACAATCAGTCTTGTAAAATAATCCACTTGGTCTCCCAACATCTCTTCAGTCTTTAAATATTTATAATATCTACAGTTTCACAATTGTCCACAATACCCTTAGGCTTAAAGAAGAGGCAAACAAAAATAAACAAATTAAATATTCTTTATATAGTCCCCTGTTGAGGCATTGAGTGTAAACTGTACAACTCTTCTTGACCCCTCGTGAGTTCCTGGGGGAGGAACCCTTGGAGACAGAAGGTTGACTGGAAATAAAGTAGAAGAGAATTTGCTGATGGTGACGGAGCAAAAGCAGAACAATGATTGATCAGGCCGACATGATTCTCAGTCATTTCCTTGCAGAGATTTCTTCTGTCTTCTGTTGCACAAGCATGGCTGATCAATGGAGAATTTGTTTCGTGACGTATCATTTTATACTCAAATCTGTACAAGTACAAGTTCACAATTTGATTTTTTTTTTTCTCAACATAGTGCAATGACTGATCAGATTGGTTCTCCAAAAAAACAAAAAAATGAAAGTATTTTATGAAAGTATAAACATCCCTTAATAAGGTCTCAATCCGTTGTTCCATCCCCTTTGAGTGCTTTGAAATTCAGTATGCTATCCACAACACCGCCAACAATGGCAAAAATGAAATGAGCAATCATTGAATTGATCATCAAAAAATCCCAGTGCCACCCTTCCATAGCTCTCTGTAAAGGCAGAGAGGTTTGGAATTAGAGGTGGATGGTTGATTTAAGGACTTGGTGAAGTGAAGAAGTAAAGGTGAGTGCATGTTTAAATTAATTTAAAAAAAAACAAGAACAAAAAAACAGTCAAACCCATTAAAAAATGAGGCATTCCCAGTTTTCAAAACTGGATGAGTCCAAAAAGGCTGGTGTTGGCTTGGTTCAGGAAAAACAATGGAGGTAATTTACACAGAGGCAATGACAATCATGAGGTGTGGGGAAATGCTGGAGATGCTGTTGAGAAGGTCCGGGGCCAGGTGTGACAGGTGGCCCTCTGAGAATTCACAGGGTGGGAAAATCTGTACCACATAAGCTGGCTGTGGATCCAAAGGCAGAGACAGTATGATGAGAGACGAAACAAAACTTCTGACATTTTTCACCATGACAATATTCATACAATGGTTCACTGCCTTAGAAACCATAAGTAATCAATCAAAAATAATGAAAAAGTCAGAATGATCACAGACCTGATTGGAGCCAGGGTTGGGGACATTGATGATGCCAGCTGCCTGTTTGGCCTGCAAGTAGGTGATGAAGCCTGCTTTCAGAGCTTGGGTCTGTCCAAGGACATCCTCCTGGTCTCGACCACAGGGCAGGGCCAGTAGCAAGCAGTAGTCATTCTCCACCTACCATGGATGACAAACCACAGTCAAGTCTCATGAAAATATACAGAAACACACCTCTAAGATGGAGGTAATTTAATAACCAATTCCTCCCAATTTAACATGGTTTTAATCTGTCTAGCAATTACAAAAATCAAATAATTAATTTCTTGAATAATCTTAGCATCCTCTGTGTCCTAGTACGCCACACAGCTCCACACATGATATACAAGTGGTAAATTAGAGGCACAGATACAGATTTACAGATACAAATCACATTTATTTTGTGCATTGTGTTTTACAAGTTACGGAACTTGACATTTGTTTGTGAATACTAATGAGACTGTTTTAATCCCATACTGTATCACCATCTCTTCTTTCAATAACTGTAAAAGACAAAACACTTACAGTCATTCTACGTGCCACACTGTCCAGCTGGGAGGCCTCTAGTCTCATCCTCTGGACGATACGGAGAAGAGGTCCTCCCTCTGGGGGTGGCAGGGAGCGCTGGGCCAGCATGTTGTTGCCAGAAACAAAGTGCAGCTGGACAGCCGCCTGGTCATTCTTCAATGCCAACAGACCTTGCCATACGATTGGGTATTTCTGGTGTTGGCACAAAGAATAGAGAAAAGAGAGTGGTGGGTCGGTTAAAGTTACAATGTGTAACATTTCTACTGTGTTACTACACTATAATGACCTGGAAATATCTGCAGGGAATTTTGAAAGATAATGTTTGCAATTATTCAACACAAGCCTACCATATGCCCAAGATATCCTATTTAGAAAAATGTCTGTCCGTGACTGACTCGACTTTGTGTTTACGTCCAGCAACTCATGCTAGAGGACGGACCTCTGCACTGGCCATTTATGCATCATGTGCATGTAATGACATTTGTGCGAATGAATCAACACTTCGTTACCACAAGTTTTTGGGTTGTTTTTTTTATATAGAAACATGGCCAACGAGAGGATCTGTACTCATTACGTGTGCACAATGTAGAAATGTGGGGCTCTGTACTTGAGATACATTTCTACATTCAACACTGTTCAATGTTTTTATGTTGTGATTGCCTTTTGCCTTGTAAACGCCAGAGGGACAACTTTATACCATGGCCCTTTAAATGTTTTTTCCCCATGGAATGGCACTGAATAATAATGAAATGTGTAAAATATTTTGAATAATATTGCCATTCTCTCTGACTCCATACCGTCAAAAGCTGCACCATGTCAATGGAACGATGTCCTGAATGCTCCAGCTTAGCATTAGCTCGTGGCTGTGAAGATCCTGAAGGGGGTCCTGCTGGTGGATGGGCAGACAGGAAGGCTGTAGGGCCCTTCTGTAGAGATAGATCTGACTTGTGGGAAAGAGCCATGGGGGACGTCATGGGCGACTGGTATGAGGGTGAGACTGAATCCCTCGGCATTCGGGACAGGTGTGAGAGGTCCATAGAGGTAGCATGGCGAAGGTGGGAATTCTCAGGCTTGGAGTCATTTTCTCCCCCAAGTGACCTGGCTGAGAGGGACTGAGACAATTTGCCCCTGTGACCCAGCTCAGCATCTGGAGGGACCTTGATAAACAACAAAATATATACTAAATCAATACAACTATACATATTGCATTGGTGTATATGGATATGTGACCTATTGATTGTAAATGTAACTATATTTTAGCAAACAAAAGTCATTTGCACAGAGGTAAAAATACATCTCAAATGGAAAGGCATATAATGAGTGTTTATCCTCTAACCTGTGGTGGTGCAATTCCTCGGTTAGCCAGGTTCACTCCCAATGAAGGATGTCCTGGAAACTGGGAGGGGAACCCCCGCATGTCCCTGTACACTGGGAAGGAGCCAGTGCCCCCTGGATGCATCAACTGCACTCCCTGAGGGTGAGGAGACACCATGACAGCCCCAGACGTATGGACACCAATAATCCTACTCTCGGCATGTGATGGGTGAGACATCTTCCCTTCCAATGGTTTGGGAGTCTCCTTTGCTGTTGGTGTCATGCTCTTCCCTACTAAAGGACTCTTGGATGGCCCAGAGATGTTGCTTGAAGAGATTGTGCTGGCCTCTGGAGTGCGAGACTGTCGTGCTTCTGCCACGACCTGCTCTCCCAGTTGCTGGTGCATGAGGATGCGCTGATGCATGTCTCTGTACTGGTCCAAGCGTATGCCTGGGTGGAGTCCCCGGTGGTCACTTTGCATCATCATTACATCTGGCTGGATCTGGGACACAGAAGGCCTGCTAAGCACTTGGTTAAAGTGTCTGGGGTCCTCATCAGTCCCACTACTGCCACCACCCGACACTGATACCTGGGGACCTGAATGGGACTGCAGCACCATGTCTCGAATTACATTGGACTGAGGCGTGTTAGAGCGCTGTGGGGGCCCTGGGCGTGGAGATGGCAGGGAATCCGATCGTCTTCCATAGTTAATTCCAGAAATTGGCGGGGTGTTAATCCTGACCTCATGTGCCATTGACTGAGTGACACTGTGAGGTGGCATTATGACAGACGACTGTTCTGCATGTGGGTGATGCACATTAGCATGGTACGAAGACATGGGAGGCATCCCAGGACCAAGAACCACAGAGGTGCCAATGGGAGAACTGCTAGGAGGACAAGTTTTGGCAAAGAGTGAAGGGGAGTGTACAGCCGTTTGTGGAGACTGGGGTTCTTGCTTTAGGTGTGGAGCTGACCGATCAGTTGAGATGCCTGGGCTGGGGGTCATGCGGGTTCCAGATAGTGATGGGTGATGTGGGCTCATTACTGGACTGAGGTTGGATTGCTGAGCTGGCCTGCCTATGTCCATCTTTTTTGGCACAGGTTCTATTCCGGGTCCTCTTTTTCCATGCTGCGACTGTATCACAGCTTGGTTATACATCAAGACTTGAGAAGTAGTAACTGGCTGCTGGAACATCTTTACCACCCCACCCAGGGACCCTGTGTGGTATGGGACTTCAGATTTGTCAAATGACTTTGACCCAGGACTTTCCTGCTTGGTACTGGAGATGACCGGTTGGGAGTTGTAAGACTGGCCAGTTAGGAGTACCCCTGTGTGCCCATAAACTGTCGGGGTTGAGGGTCCTTTAAGGGTAGGCAATTGGGACGATGGGGTGATTGGCTCTTGCTTAATCTGAGATTTAGAGACAGATTGTTGAAACTCTATGTCGCCGGCACTAGCTTGTGGAATTTGACTAATTTTGGCTCTCATTCTCTGAGGTCCTTCAGTTTTCTGACCCGAGTAACTCAGAACAACAACACCCTCTGATGTATTAACCCTCAGGCCAGGACTGGAGCCTGTACTGTAGGAAGTGCTTTCAACGACAGATCGCCCTCTAGTCCTATCCTCCACTGTATCCATTGCTTGGTAGCGGCTATTCTCATTTGTGTTTGATCTAAACTTCTGCTTGGGAATGGATAGACCAGTGCTTCGGTTACTTAGGGAAATCCGCGGAGTTTCCTCTGTGTCATAGGGCATTGGAATACGACTGATTACTGAGGTAGTGGGAGATGAAATGACTGTATGCTGGATCTTCTCTCCACAGTTCTGCTGGGACTCTGTTAGTGGAGAGGGCTTGTGATGTGTGAGCTGTGGTGGTAAAAGATGTCTTTCTTCAGGATGCAACTGTCTTGAATTCACTGCATCAGAGGGATTTTCATTGTCTGACTTTCGGGAAGGGTCTGAAAGTGCAGATGTTACCATGGTGGTAGGTATAGCATTGCTGTTTGATGCAGACACATATTTAGGCTCCATTAGGATTTTTCGTAAGGTGCTAGAGCTAGGGTCAATATCTGATGCCTTGGTGTCAGGAGGCAGCGGTGGATTCCCTGGAGGGGTTCCAAGTGCAGTTACTGTTGGTGCAGAGGGAGTTACCACTGTAACATGGGATGAAGCAGCAACATAGATTCTACTTTCCTCAGATCTAGGAAGCCAGTCTGGTGAAACTGGCATTTTGCCAGGCCGCGGTAGGGGTACAGTGAATTGGGATACAGGTGGTGGACGGGCAGGAGAGGGGGCAAGAGTAAGGGTAGATGGCTCTGCTGTTTGGGGATTTGTTTTACAATTAGAGGTGTTGCTTGTGCCTGAGTGGAAGGCAGATTCTTGGGGTACAGGCTGCTCCACTGCAGGTTGTTCTGCTTCTTTAGGGGTGTCCACAGTCATAGCACTTGCAATGTCACGCCTGCAAGTTGCAACAGCAGTGACCACCGATGCTGCTGCTGTTGAAGCAGCTGTAACTGTAACTGCCTTTGAGTTGATGGTCTCATGGTCTTCTGGAATTGACTCTGGTAGCTTGATTGGGGAGGGCTCTGGCTCTGAAACCTCTTCTGCAGTCTCGCCTCTCTTGCTAACTGCACCTTTACGACTCCTGGACTTCTTTGGAGTCTTTGCTCGGACCTTGCCTGCTGTCTTGGGTGTTTCAGGTAGAGGGGGGTCCTCAGGCAGTGCAACGGGTGGTTGGGCCTTAGCCTCTGCCATAAGTGCCTTTGGGTTGGGGCTCAAGGGTCCAACATCTGGGTGTGGTGCAAGAATATTATTGATAGCCATGTGTGTTTCAGGTTCCATACCCTCATTGGAAGAGGATGATGTTAAGGGGTCAGGGGTAGGAATTAGAGCAGTGTAAGTAGGAGGAGCTGTGAATCCCTCTGTATCTGCAGATATATCTTCAGCTGTAATGGAATCAATGGCAGCTGCAAGTTCAGTTTCGCTTGCTGGGTTAGCTCGCTTTTCCTCCTCAAGCTCGATCTCTGGCTCAACTACAACAGGTGGCAGTAAGGCAGGTTGCTCTGGAGGTGGTTCTTTATAAGCTCGAGGTGGTTGCTCTACTGCAAGTTTGGCAATATGTTCAACTGCCTGCTCCAGTTCCATCTGCTGTGCTAAAAGAGTAGCAGATGGATCAGCAGGCGCTTCATTTTCTGATAGAGCTTCCACCTTTTGCACTGTATTAGGCTCTTTTGCTTCTTTCAGAAAGCCTGTGGTCTTTGTTTCTTCATTCTCTTGCAGCCCTGGCTTGCTTTTTGTAATTGTAACAGCTTCAAATGATTCGGGCTCATCCTCCTCTGAATGAAGTAATCCTTTCACATCATCAACGCTTACACGGATCTCAAGATTTTTTAGGCTGGGTGATTTATCTTCATTGACCTGCTTGGCATTTCTCTTTAACCTTGGTGTTTTCATTTTAACACTCTTTTCAGGTTGTTGTCTTCTTTCAGAGGAGATGGGGTCTATCCTGTCAATATCTCCTTCAGCAGATTTCTGTCCACCGAGATCTTTTTCCTTTCTGTGCACTGGTGAGTTTCGGGTTTCCTCCTTTTCTGACAATGTCTCTACCAGTTCAGAATCAACTTCAGGTTTAGGCTCCAACTCTTCAATACTTGCTGAAACAGCTTCCTCTACTGGTGATGTAGATCTGCCAGATTGCTTGTCTACTTTACTTGCTTTCTTGTTAACAGATGTTCCACCAGGTGAAGTCAGTTGGGGTTGTTGTAATTTCTGGGTACGAGGCGAACGCCAACCCTCAAAGGCTTTCAGGATCTCCACAGGGGTTGAGGTCTCTTGGAAATCAGCATCCTCTTCCATCATTTTTTGCTGATCCATTTTAACTGGTGACACATCCTCCCCCCGTTTACCTCCCCTTTTTGGTGGGCGACCTCGCCTAGTGTTGGCAGATGGATTCTGAACATCTTGTTGCGTCTGTTCTTTATCAGCAACACGTTTGCGCATGGAGCGTGATGGCTCAACTACTTCTTTGCTAGCTTGTTCTCCTTCGTGTAGAGTGGCATAAACTGATCGTACATTTCTGCGACGTGTCCTTCCATGGATCAAGCTTGACTCAAGGTTTTGTTCTGAATCCGAAGCATGAATTGGTGACTTGGATGTGGTTTTAACCTCAGATGATGCCTTTGATACTTCTCCTCGAGGAGATGAGGCCCTTTTGAGTTTTTCTCTGTCAATCCGTTCACTCTTCCGGGTTGCAGGTTTCTCACTGGCAGCAATTTGGGAAGGCTGTGGAGAACGTTGTACTGACACATTTGGCTTGGCCCTTTTGCTCTTGGGTTGTTTACGGCTTGGTAATGGTTTCATTTCAGCTTCCAATTCTGGCATAGATACATCTTTGTCTGGTTGTTCAAAGTGTTTGGATTCTTGAGTTTCTGTTTTAGGCTCTGTTTTAATAATTTCCGATTTTTCTGCAAGCTTTGGATGATCAGAGTAAGAGAATTCTGTAGTCTCTGCTTCAAAACTACTTAAGGAACCACCAGGTGTGGGAGGTTTATCTTCCAAGAGAGGGTTATGTCCCACCATCAAACGGTTTTCTATTTCCAATTTGGGTTCACTTAACTCGACTTTTGGCTCCACTTGAGTTTCTTCCACTGAAAGGATCAGTGAAGGGGTTATAATTAGCTTAGAATCAACTGGTTTAAAGTCTTCCAAAGGGGGAGATTGTGGTGGGGATACCTCAAGAATGTGTTCCACCTTTTCTTCTTTCACAACAGAGACAGAATGTTCTGAGGATAGAGTTAGATCTTCTTTACATTCTGGTGAAGACATTTCTCTGGGGGAGGGGACAAATGGTGAAACTGACAAGATTAGTGAGGGGCTTACGGACTTGTCTTCCATTTTAAGTACTGGCTCAGATACCTTGACAGACAACTCATTATCGCTGTTCTGTATGTCATCTCTTTTTATCTCCACCACAATTGCAACACTCTCAGTATCATGTGGAGGGTGATCCTTGTCCTTTTGTTGTTGAAGCTCCAAAAACCGACTATGGAAAAGCACTATGGGCTCTTGTGGGACGTCACCTCCGCCGGACACAGGAGGTGCCTCAGTTGCACCTGGCTTAACAAGAGGCCTGCTAACTCCTGTATCTAAATCCTGATCTTTGCGTTCGAGACGTTGCAAACGCCTTGAATCCTGCTCAAAGATTGAGCTATGTAAGAAACGAGAGGCAAATAGTTCCTGACGCTCTTGGTCCTGTGGCTTGAGCTCCTCCTTTTTATCATGCAGCTTCCCTTCAGAGTCAGTACGAATCTTTTTCTTTTTCATGTACCAAGAAGGAATTGGTCGAGGTGCTAGCTTTACCTTCTCTTTATCTGAACAACTGTGTGAGCTAGGGAAGCATGAAGGAAGAAATGACCAATTATCTTCCCGGGAGGAGTACAGTGTCTTGGCTCGTTCAAGGAGTGCTTTTGTATCAGGGGTTATGGTCTTGTCTAATGCAAAAGAATAAAACTTATTCTTTTCCAAGGAGCCAGAGACCTTGAGGTCTGTCAACCTATCCTCACGGTCCCTGAGGATATAAGACAGGGAGGCATTGTTCCGGGGAGAGTGATGTTTGTTCTCACCATCATCATCTGAATCTGACTGCACCTCTCCAGGCTCTAAATCATGACCAAGGCGCTTGCGGATACCATCACGTTTTGCAATGCCACTTGGAAAGGTCATTTCCATTCTGAGTGAATCAGATTTGATACGCCTTTCCCAACGTTGAAGTAACTCCTCATCACATCCAAGCAATGTTGTCTTAAGCTTTGGAAACTCGGAATCAGGAGACTGAAAATGACTGGCTGTCAGGTCCAAGTTATACTTCAATGACTCAATACGTGAAAATATTTTATCATCTGCTGTTGGGGAGGATTTTCTCTCTTTATTTATGACTGAGAGGGAAATCTGGGCAGTTTCATCTTCTTCATTTGTGGAAAAGTGACCAGAGCCTATTGAGGATGTAATATTCTGAAAAACATCCTCGTTTAATTTTTGGGAATCCCCAAAGTTGCATTCTCTTTTTACATTGAGTGATTCAAAGTCTAAATTCTCCAATTTCTTCCGTTTACAGGATGGGAGGTCATCATTTATGACATCCTGAGTTTGTTTTCCTGCATCATGCGTCATACAATCCTTTTCAAAGTCATCAGCCTCATTACATTGAAGGCTTTCACTTTTGGCACACTTATTGGAATGATCGAGCCATCGACCTCGTTCAGTTTGTTTTTTGCAGCTATTAGTCTGGTCAATGTGTGATGCAAGTTGTTCGTCACCTTCATTTGTGTCTCTGTACTGCCCCATACCCTCCTCTTCAATTACAGATGAACCCTGTTTCTGTTGTTGTTTTGATTCATCCAGATCAAGATTGCCATCATCTGAGATCTTTGTGAGATTTGAGTTGCTCTGGCTTTTTGATCTCCCACTTTCCATTTTAACATTTGGGGTGTCTAAAGCATCTGTAGAATCTTCAGTTAGCTCTCCTAGTCGTGACTGAAGCTCAAGAGTGAGGCCAATAGAATTGCTTTCCGAGTCTTGTTCATCTCTAGGACTATAAACAGAAACCATTCGGTCAGGTTTATCTTTGCGGTGCTCCTTCTTATGAATCGGTTTTAACACAAGGTTCTTGTCACCTTCTGTCTCTTTAGCACCATCCCCTAGTTTACAAAGTCCTAGTCTACAATCCTCCTCCTCACTAGTCCTTTTCAGTCTATCGGTTTTCTTAATTGAGTCTTCAAAACGCCTTTTCCTTGCAGCTAAACGGTCAATATCCACAGCAACAGCACCATCAAATCCTAGTTCAGATTTTCGATGTTTCTTGGATTTGGTTTTAGTATCCTTGTCAACAACTTCTACAAGACTAGCCATGTTTTTATCTTTGGGCACTTTTCCATGCTTAGCGACATCCCCCTTTGAGAGTTCTGAGCGGAATGGAGGACTCCTCTGGTCCGTGGAAGGAGATGCCAACCTAGGACTCTCATTCCCACCCCTAAGTCTTTGTTTTTCTGAGACAGCATGACCAATGAGTTTGACTTCTTTCTCTTTGACACGTGTTAACTGTACCACACAAGGCAGAAGGTCCACCCGTCCTTTGCTAGAGCCTTCCTTTTGGACCTTGCTAGCTTTACTTCGAAGAGCTGAATCAGGGCTAACATCTCTTTCAAGTTCAGCTTCTAGCTCACATATTTGGGTACTGGGTGATGCCACTTTGAGCTTCTTTAGCCTCTGTTTCTCACCTTTCTCCTTGTCTCCCCTATCTTTGCGGCCTGCCCGCTTCTCCTTGTCACCCACATTCCCTCGTTCAACTTCAAAAACTCGATCCTTCTCAAGCTTTTCGGTTTTGATGAACCTTTCAGCACGTGCCTTGTCAAGCTTCTCAAATCTGGGCGGGGAGATTGAACTGCAGCTACCACTTCTTTCTGAGGATCTACAACAAATTCGACGGTCAGAGTCACTTGGTATTCTCTCAGAGAGGGAGGGGGATGCAGTGGGACTGGCAGGACGACGAGAGGCAATGTGAGATGGGCTTTGGCTACGCTCAATTGTCCTCCTCCCGTGGTCACGTCCATGGTCTGTTTCAAATCGTTCCCTCTCCCTTTCACGTTCCCGCTGCAAATAGCTGTATTTCCGGATGTCCTGCTCATATGGATCTGCTCTGTATTCTCTATATTCGCGGGGGTCTTCAAAGTATTGTGGGTCATAGTAATCTCCTTGGTATGGGTCCCATTCAGTGTAGAACTCCCGACTTCTGGCAGGATATTTGCGCCGTGGATCTTCGGTATATGTTCCTGGTGTTCGCACATTGTCATAATACGGTCGCTCTGCTGGAAACTCATATTGTGTCCGCCGCTCATCCCTGGCAAGAAATAAAGAAAGAATAAGTCGTTTTCCATAATTCTTTGGCAAATATGTTAGGTTTAATATCGACAGTGGTGAGATAAAAAAGATTGTTCTTCAGAAAAAGTATACAAACCTTCGTTCGGATAAGATGTCATAAAAGTCCCGAATGTCCTGTCCAGACGCCTGCATTGAACGATAAAATGCCATCTGACTCTCCTGGTTGGCAAAGTCCACCTGAAAAAACAAGTACACGTTGTTTAGAAACCATGCCAACTATGGTAAGCAATCTAAAAAGACCATATGAGGTATACACAAGGAGCATATTAGATCACATAATATAACTTAATATATATTATGTGTAATTTAAGAGCACCTCACCTTGATTTTATTGCCCCCAATCTTCCACCCCTTTGTCTCTTTCACAGCAGCCTGTGCATATTCAATGTTGTTGTACAGGATGAGGGCCATTCCTTTCATTCTATCGAATACAACCTGCGGAAGGAGGAGAAAACAGGGTCACAGGGCGCCAGAAGGGAAACAATGGGAAAGAATTAAAAGGGAAAAACAAACAGACTTACCTTGACGACATGTCCATAGCGGCAGAAGTGACGAGTAAGAAACTGCTCTGTGGTGTTTGATGCTAATCCGTCCAACCACACACAAGTCGTTGGCATACTCTTTCCAAAGCCCAGCTGAAAAAGGGAGGGTAAATGTCAGGTCTTCATCATTTCATCTAGGGGGTCATCTAAGGGTCATTTAAATGATTCTCAAATCTTAACTAGTCTGAATTAACACAAATCAGACTCACAACTATTATGATTGATTAGAGTTGTGCAACAATAAAGACAAAGATTAAATTCACATGATAATCCTCACCTTTAGCCTATTGTTGCCAAGGTACTCGCCATCCATCTTCTTTATGGCCTTACAGACACTGGCAATGTCACAGTACTGTAGAAAGGCATACTGAGGGGCTCCATTCACCTTCTTGATATCAATGTCCTTTGGTAGTATAATGAAAGAGGAATACGATTTCAAAAACTGCTATAAGCACGGTCATCTCAAATAAAATTGTGCAACATGCAGCCTAATTTTCAACCAATTTCGAACGTCAACATACCACTATTTCTCCAAAGCGCTGAAATATGTTAAGCAGATCGTGGTAGCTGGTGGTCTTCTCCAGGTTTCCAATAAATAATGTCCGTGTAGCTTTTGGATGGAACTCATCTATCCTCTCATCCAGCGGCCGGAACTCATTTTCACTTTCTGTCTCTGAAAATGCAAAGTGTTCATTATAAATCTTGTAAGGTTTCCAATAATCATATCTCTGTGCTGAAATACATCTATACACCCAGAACTTACCAGGGCCATTCCAGGCAGTTACATCAATTTGCATTCCGAAAAACAGCTTCCCCTTTGATGCTCCCAAGGCTTTCTCCTGGTCCTCTTGCTGGCGAAAAAAGACAAGTCCATAGCGCTCTTCTGAGGCTCCATGAATTTGTACGGATGTGACCTTTCCGTGCTTCTTAAACTCATGGAACAGACCATCCTTCAGACTGGTATCTATGGAGATCAGATCAAAGGGGGGTTCAAGGATATGTATGCGTAAAAATAGGACAAGAAATAAGAAACCATTGATAATGATTTATGCTAAAAATGTTTTAATATTTGTGGGGCATGCACACATACTACACACTATCATTTCAGCACAGAAACACTTGCGCTTGACTAGAAGAGCTTAATGCTCACCTGTAGAGCGCACTGGAAGATTTTGGACCTTGATGCCAAAGCTTTTACGTGGTTCATCCTTGTCAAGGGAGGATAAGGGAAGTGCTGAAGGTGCAGGAACGGCAGCAGACTGCACCGATCGCGCTGGAGAGTCATCACTGGAACTACTGCTAGAATCACTGTAGCAAAACAGGAACACAGGCTTGCAGATAAAACAGTCTGCGAGGCTCGCGACAGCATGTGCTACAACTTTACATGTACCATTAATTGGGAAAAGGTGGTTCACATGTGCTACCGGGACTGATTGTTGCCATTTACTATCTGCCTACCTTTTAGTCCATCAAGCAAGGTTCATATCTACAGTAACATAGTGAAAATAAAATTGAACCTTCTACAGAACATTGCAGGACAACCCAATGAAGCTGATAGACTTGATGATTATAAGACCATCAAAATAGAGAATAACAAGTGTTATTTGTAACCAAGGTGGCTGATGCATAACCAGGTAACACATCGGAATTAACGGCTATTGTATTTTTAACTCCATACAATCATGCATTGTTGTGCTATATTCTCTGTATCAGTCAATCAAATGTTATCAAACACACAGCAAGTAGTTATCATTATGTAATTATCATTTTGCAGTATTAACTAGTATTAATTAGACTGCCTCTGTGAAATCCTACATGCATGGATATCTGATGGAGGCTAAAAACTATCATTTATGGCACAGCAAAGAACAGCAGTTAAAAAGTCAAGAGCCGACCAATTTTAGCAAACAATGACTCGCAAACAGGTGACAAATGGCATGGCTGTTGTGGACCCATTATAGCAACAAAAGAGGATTAGATGCTTTGTTTTATTAAAGGGGTAATATGGGCACCTTTCAAGCCCACGCATAGAAAGAAATGCAGACTAATTGTATTTGCATACAAGCCGAAGACATATGCAACACACTGCGAACATGTCTGCCCTGCCATTGTATAAGTCTGTAATATCTTCCTTATACAACGGTGCTGATGTGGACTTGGCTATCAATATTTATAGAGGGTTTTACTCTTGTGAGTGTGAAATTCACAGCTGTCTCATATGCCTCTCTTCTCAACCATATAACCTTTTCCATTCCCATGCCCGTCTCAGTTTTCTGCTATTTGTTTCCTCCTCCGTCTCTCCTCCCGGAAGTGCTGCTGACAGAGCCTGGCCTGTGGGAGTGGGCAGGGAGCCAGCAGTGGCCAGAAATTTCCAGTTCCAACTGGATCTCACGGAGGGGGGGGAGTCATTACCCATACACAGAGGTAGGCAGTGAGAAAATATACCAGCCGTCTCCTAACATTCCCTCGTAGTATTACTTCGTCAAACCACGTGTCACTAAATGCATTTGGAGCTGTGAAGTCGGCTGTGTCCATAGGTGATGCAGTCACACAAAAATAAGTGGAAAATAGCAAAGCCAATTGCTCCCGTCAGGTCTTATTCATCTAGTCTGCATCCACACACAAACATACTGTTTATTTGAAAGGCAAAGCTCACTTGAATTTGCAAGGTGCATCACAAAATGTTTCTCTTGATGCAAATCTAAACCTCAGTATGTCATTATTATCCATTGGACTTGATCAAAAGATGAATTCTGGCTTGAAATTAAAGATTGCCCAGTGCAACAGCCTAACAATGGGGCATTTGATGATTGACCTTTGTTGTCAATTAAGGATACTATTATGTCAAAAAATACATTGCTGTCAAATCATGTATAACTATGTGATACATTTACCAGAAAGAAATGCCACAAATGAAGTACCATTCAGCAAAAACTCATAATGGGATAAATTAGTATGCTGAGTTTAAAACAGTGTAACTTTTCAAATTCACTGGCATAAAACTGGACCCAATACAACACTAGAATTAACTGCACTCAAAGCATTATATAGATTATAGATTTAGAGAACATCTTGAACATATTGGAACAATTTTGAATGACTCACATGTACAGCATAATTATGGATGGATAATTATGAATGCTGCATGCAACTGATGTCTAGCATGTGTATGAGATATCATTAGCTACTTAACATTCCTCCAAAGAAGACCTAAGGAGCTGAGGAAATAACAGTGACTTTATCTTTTAATATATTCCATAACCCTTTTTCCAAGTATTCCCAGTATTCCTTCCTATTTCCTAGAAATATCCCAGAAATCCCACAGATGGGACTCCTTGAGTGTGAATAAGTGGAGTATTCTGGACTGTTGAACAGAGGTAACACATTGAACAGTGATAAAAGATCCAAGCTTCCTTTGATGTTATCAAAGGAATGTTGCTACAGCAGTGACAATGTAACAAAGTTCATTTTAGCAAGCTCCAAATAATCCTACCAACCAATAGTTAGGAAACAGAACATCCATAGCTTGGTGAGAACAACTTAAATGTACCCTATTCTAGAAGTATAATTGATGTACATACAAAATGGGTAGGGTTGAAACCTTGACATTGAAATTAGAGCATGTAGCTACACTCACCTGCCACTTGTACTGCTGCTGGTACTGCTGACAGAGTCTGAACTGGAGGAGCGGCTGCGAGAGCCAGAGCCACTGTGGGAGTGGGGAGGACGGGTGGCCTGACTGGCCAGTCTCTGAGGAGAGGGATTTCTCGAATGCGTAGAGTGCGGAGACCGGCTGCGACTGTGGCGGTACGAACGGTCCCCGCGCCGGCCCCTCTCCTCCCGGTATAGGTCCCTGTGAACCACGCTGGCCAAAGTGAAGGGTTCTCTGGGTCGAGACTCGTAGCGAGGCTCTGGTGTCTCAAAGCGACAAGGGCTCCTGCTGTGGGACCGGTAAAAGCCGACCCCACTAGATGTAGAGCCTCCACTCCCTCCTGCTGCAGCGCCTGCCCCTCCACCTGTTCCACTGCTGCCAGCAACAGCACCAACGATAGTTCCACTGACTCCTGCCGAGACCGTTCCACCGCTTCCACTAGAGGTACCAGATCCACTCCCACCTGTGCTAAGAGTTCTCTCCCTGGCATCGCGATAATAGTCCGTTTCATAGTGCCGCTGGCGTTCAAAGCTGCTTCCAGGACGCTCGTGGTGTCCATAGGCACTGTGATCATATGTTCGATCTCGACTTTCAGCAGTCCTGAGTAACAGGGAAAGGGATGGAGGGAAGAAAAGAGGAGAGAGGACATCACGTTACACTTATATTTGACAGATATGTGAAAACTACTGGCATCACACAGTGGACAATCAAAACTAGTGTGTGTCGTTTCTTTTTTTAAACTAAAACACAACCTGGAAGACAAGGCAGTGAAGCATTTTGAAAAGGGTTTCAATATTTCAACCATCTAAAAAAGGGAAATTCCTCACCTGCCTATTTGCCCATAGGGTGTTTAGCCTAACATGGTTGACAAAAAAAAAGTTACTTAAAGCTTGAAACTATTCATTTGAATTGTTACTCAGTTGAGACTATTGAGCAATGGGTCTTTTGTTGGTCTGTTGTTTTTTAGGAGAGGATTTGTTTTACAACTTGGTAGTTAAATGTCAGATCCTTATGCAAGGATACCAAAGTTACAAACCACTAACGTTATTAAAAAATAGTTATAAAACAAATAAGCTGGTATAGCCAATTTTATGTATGCATCATACAGTATTGAAAGTATCAGTAAATATTATCAGTATTATCAGTAAATATCTTCAGATTTTTGGCAAAATGCACACATTCATTGTTTAACAGAAGAGAAACTGACAATATAATAATGCCTAACTGCAGGATATCAAAACTACTTGACTAGAGCGTAGTGGTTTTGGGGTTAGATTTTGACAAGCCTACTTTTGCAGAGTTATATTTAAAATTTGCCAACAAAAGTGTCTTGGAAACCTCTTTGATGATGCTGGATATTTGAAGCCAGTTCTAAGAAGGTAATTTTCTTCCGATTTAAGCACCCCTCTTTCTGAATCACGCAATCACACTTTAATTTAACAACATCATTCAGCTGTGTCATACCCCCTCCACCTAATGAATAGGCAGGACACCAATTACCACTGTTTGAATTCAATTGAATCATATCAGCAAATTAGTCATATCACTGCTACATGGAAGAATACGATTAGGAGCAAAAACAGATTACAGTCCTTTAAGAATTCCACCTTACAGTTCAGTGCGAGACAACTTCTACTTGCTAGGTTTGTTCAAACTATAGGTGGGGGAAAAAACAATATTGCAGTTCCAATATTCTACTAGATTTTACAGAGGAAAAAATAAGAAATTTATTTAACAAATGTTCAAATAAAAGTAATTATAAGAAAGAACGCCGATTGGTCCGAAAAAACTGAGTTCATCCACAATTGAATTAACTTGAAGCCTGACAAGATGGATTCTCGTGATCGCGATACTTGCATGAACTGGTGATCTCGCAAATCCAGCTGCCTCGCAAGGTAAGCAAGTCTTGTACAACCAATTATAATTAATGTCAGGATTTTGAGTTACTCTGTTAATATATCAACAGAAAAATATGGCATTGTCTACCATTCAAGGATATGGACTTGGACTAATGGGGGAGTTGGAGGAGAATGGTTATTGAACAATTTAATGAAACTAGATGTAGAAAACTAATTTTATGACCCCGCCCCCCCCTTTGTACCATTTAGGTTTCAGTGAGATGCGCACCAGTGAAATAATGAATTCCACAGTGGATATATTTACATAAATGACGTGAATAAGATACCGGAGACCCTGCAAATGCATTAGAGACGGTAATGTTTGATTTTCTAAGCATGAACTATTGGCATAGATAAACCTACATTCTTTTCCATTGTGACTGTTACCAGTTGCACGTTTTGTCTTATTTATTGCCAAACCTACATGATCATGTAGTGCTGGGACAAGAAATTATATCAGTCATTAAGACGTGGACAAAATGTGACCAAAACTGGTGCAAAATATGATGCACAAAAAATTGAATTGTACACCCAACTACACGGCTGACTCCTCTACTCAGTGCAAGGCAACATAATGAACATCTAAAAATCAATCAAAGTATAATCAAGTGATTTGTTTCTTGTTAGATAGCTCAGAAATATTTTTTTTCCTAAATTTGTTTTCCCAAATAGATTTTTACAACTTTTCTCACTTATAGTTAATCAAGGCATCCAAGTATTTTGGATGTTTCAGAACATCCAAGATGTTTTCATTCTAGTGTTATAAAGATGTAGCCATCCCACTTTTGCATTCTTGCTGCTTAAGTCTTGCTCCACCCCCAGCAGGAATTGTCTGGAAAATCCTGCTGTACCAATTCAGCATTTACCTTGTGAGGCAACTGGATTTGCGAGATTACGAGTTCATGTAAGAATCGCAATCACGAGAATCCATCTTGTCAGGCTTCAAGTTAATTCGATTGTGGTCAAACTTCAGTTTTGCGGACCAATCAGCATCCTATGAGGGACTACGGGCAGCTACGGGCGCCCGTGATAGACATATGGTTCATCCAATCACCTGCCAAGTATCTTTTGAAAGTGCCTGCACTTTTACAAACAGTTTCCAAGGACGACTTCTCAGAAGGTTCCGTGTAACAAGCCATCTGGCATGTCAGGTAAATTCAGCATAGATGTGGGGTGGGAATTCTAAAATGGCTACCATTGTAGTTATTGAGATATTGGCAGCAGCCTCCAGTTGCCCCTGTTGTTAATACTGGTTAAAATCAATGGGGGCACAACATATTTCTTTTTAAAAGGGGTCATATTTTGCTCATTTACAGCTCATTGTGTTTATCCTGGGACTCAACTAGAGCATGATTCACAGTTCAGAAAAGTCCTTATTTATCTTATAATGGCCCTTTATGCAGTCCCTCTGTTCAGCCTCTGTCTGAAACAAGCTGTATTAGTTCCTGTCTCTTTAAGGCCCCCCTCCCTAAAAGCCCGCTTTCTTCTGATTGGCCAACATCCTCTTGCCGGTGTGGAGGTTCAGAAAGTAAACTGTAAAACTACTAACATATAATTTCTCGTTCTTGATTGGAAATGGCAACTTCTCCAATCCAACCGTACATGTTCGAGCCCGAATCTGATCTGGAATATGAGAGTGGACAGCACGAACATCCGCATCAACAAAGATTACAGCAGGACGTCTCTGTTTGGTGTACGTGTGGGAAATGTGCTAAAATGCCGATTGAAGTGGAGAACGTCAGGAAATGACAAAGGTAACGTAATCACTAAAATGTTATTCTGTCACCAATCAACTGTATAGTTGATTGCTTATTACTTGAAAAGATGTTGTTGTAAAGACATGTATGCATCATCTTTCCCTCATTGCTTTTGACCGAGGAACTTTTGTCACTGCCTGGAGCAGATAATCACATAAAGAAATTCATCCCAAGGTGACATCAGAAAGTAGAAAAAAAATGTTTGAAACCTAGCGTTCAGAGCAGTCTGAAGCCTGATCTTTTTGCTCACAGGGATTCATTTATCATTGGTTTAACTCATTATTTGACACTTTGGACACGTTTAATATAAACATCAGACATTGTAACATTATATATGTTACAATGAAGAAAATAAGGAAAAGCATAATATGTCCCCTTTAAAAAATCACAAATAAGTCTTATTAATATTTCTATGACCTGGGTTTTTCTACATGCTCAATTATACAAACATAACAGTTTGTTGCCTCTGGCATTGCAACAATAGCAATGATTTCCATGAGGCATATGTGAACTGGGATGACTTTCTTTGCCATTTAATGAGCTAAAAAAAAAAAAAAACTTACAAGAGTGCAAGCAAGTTTCCTAAAATGTGTGGTTAGATAGTATGATTGTAGAAAAATGCAGATAAATGTATTCTCTAAGAGACAAGTAAAGAATTGTTTTCAGTGTCCACAGCCTGCATTGGGTAACTGTTCTTTTTACATGTCCATAACTAAATGCTTTCAATGGTTTTTAAACACTTAAATAAACCAAGTGTAGGGGAGTCAAAATTTAAACAAAAAAAATAAAATAAAAAGATTACAATCAAGTACATTTTATGAATTTAAGGAACAGAAAACTATTCTCACAATGTTTTAATATGCAAATCTATCTGAGACCTTAGTTTCATCATTATGAGAGTTCATGGAACAAAATGCAACGGTTTGCAAGTGAATGCTAACTGGAGGCTGTTGCATTTCTCAAATTACTAAACAGGCATCTTCTTCAGCATCTTTTTTGATGTCCTGAAAGGTGTCTTGGCAAATGATCCATAAGATAAGCTTTGTAAATGGACCAACCTGCTCTTTAAGCTTGTCAAAATGCAAAAGCTTATGCATTCTGAATTTGTGCCTAATAAAACCTTTTGGTTCAAAAAAGAAAATGTCACAATATGTCAAATTAATCACTGAATTGTAGGGATCATATGGTATCATAATCATAGCATAGATATTGTATTCCAAGTTATCTGAAAAAATGATGGACAAATTAGAATTCATACATTTTTATCAATGTAAATAATTGTATGTGTATGGAGCCTATATAGTTAAACATTATTTCTTGTCATAAGCAGCAGCAGCATGGTCTTTTATTAAGTCTTTTCACGGAAGATATTCTATTGTGCACAAGAACAAAAGATTTCATAGACACACTGCTGGATGTGAAGGAAAACAAAGGGATTAGGTGAAGGAGTGAGTCTATTTTTCACTGCGCCATGCATAGGTACAGCAGGTCTGGGGCAAATTCAATTTGAGCTTATTTGATTTAATCATTTGTGTGCGGGATTCATGAATATCATCTATGGCACAACAATGTCTGCTGTGAAATTGATGGATTACCTTGACCCCTAGATGCTCTCAAAAATGCTAATTTGGTCAAAGGCTAGGCACACTACTCAGGCTCACCAAAAATAGCCTTCAATTTTACTTTACACAAAACAGGTTTTTACATTATTCATGAAGGTTAAAAAAATAATTCACCTTCATTTTTGCCAGAATTTCTATGAGTGGATTATTAGTCAGCTGTGCTGCATGCTAAACTATTAACTGGATTAGAACATTTGTTTTTTTGTAAATGAGAAATGGTTTACTGTTTAGCATTGAACCTTGTTGAACAGACAATGCAACTGTGTTTTTTGACGGTCAAGTCATCTTAAATAAACTCAGGAGAAATTCCAAGGATAGGACCAGAGCTACGAACTTACATGTGGCAAGATTAAATAGGAGACATTATCACACTGCACATTATCTGCAACTAGTAACCCTTTGACCTTGACAAACGTTGAATTAGAATGTACTCTAAGAAGTGCAAAAGTGAATTTGATCCTTAATTTGATAACATTAAATCCTATCTCACTGTGGTTTAAATAAGGTGTGGGATGTAAGATGTGCATTGCATTAAAACAACAGTCCACAGCCACAATCCTTATGTTACATTAAGCCAGCCTGTCTACTAATTATGACATTTTTCACTTTGATCACATGAAAAATGCCTGCAACATAGAACTGGGGGTAAGGAGAGCCGGGGGTTAGGAGCTGGGATCGAGGTAAGGTGAGAGAAATAGAAAGGAAATCAATATAAAAAGGTAAGGTACAGAGTCTGCATTTAAACAAACAGACAGTAATAACAGTATTTACTGGCTACTTCGGTTAGTGGGGAAAATGGAGAGAGACAGGGGTTCAAACTAGGAGGTTAGAGAGAGAACAGCTAAAATACACAGGGCAAGGCATACCAACCTTTTGAGAGAGTGGTAACTTGACCTATAATTCCAAATACAAACTAGGGAGACAGAACTTTGTGAGCAAAAATAAAAATAAAAAAAAAGGCAAAAACTGTTGAGTGGGGATGAAAATTGAAGCAAAATTGTTGAGGTTGGAAAATATAATCCTTATCAGCATGCCAGGGGGACCTCAGGTGCATTGATGCGCTGGAGTACAAAATGAATAAATAAATATATCTAGGCCTTTGACCAGGTCCATCTTGAGATCTTGTATGTTGGATAGCGGTCCATACATCCATCCAAAAACAATTGTGGAAAACTAATGTGCAAAAATAGGATAAGTCCAGTAAAATGAATAAATAGTATCCAGGAGACCATCTTCAATAAGCAATGCTCTATTGATTCCTCAACCACAATTAATCTGTCGAGTGGAGGCTGGCTGGAAAATTAAGTCTTTCATCTTCATTTGTAAAAGTCCTGCAATAAACCCTTTGATCGCATTGTGCACAGCAGTAAAATAGTCTAATTCCATTAGCAGAGGAAAGAAAATCTGGCTGACAATAAAAATATGTCTCTTAATGATAATCCAGATGTCGTGATTATATTCAGCATATTTTCATTGTCCTCATTCCCAGGAAAAAACATACATGACAGTTTTGAAGCTCCTAGATGTCTGCAGTCTGTCCACGATTCTTCTCACAAGCAGAACACGCAGGCAGTCTCATAACCTAAACTAAATCAATGGAAAGCTTTCAAGCGATTTACAGACTTCTTATTCTGGATGCAATTGTATCCAAGGACAGTTATAGTTCCACATCCAGAAAAGTTTGAGGTAATCCATAGACAAGAGGTAAGTAATCCCCAATGGCATAGATGGCACCATTTTCCATCACACTTCTTTGGTTTGTATGATCCAAACATAGTCCATAGTTCATCCGCATCAACTGTGTTTCAGTCATTCAAAAGTAAAAAAAAATAAAAAATAAAAAATTTAAAAAATAAAAATCAGAAGAATGAAGGAAAAAGTCATTTGCTCACTGTGGCTGTTGTCTCTATGAAGTTGGATCACCAGTAGAGGTCTCCCAGCACTTGTGTAATGTGTAATGTGTAATGCCCTGATCTCAGACATAATCCCAAAAATAAATGAAATAAAAAAAGAAACACCAAGCCATACCTTTAACATGATAGCATATCCTTTAGATGTCTGGTCGGCATTAATCCAAAAGTGGGATACATATCCTGGTTAGGTTATCCACAAGACTCCAGACCACGAGAGAGGTGAACACCTCCAGGACAGGTGCAAAATAATTGAGAACCCAATTTCACTAATCCAAACAAAGGTTAGCGTGTCTTAAATGTATACATGTGTACTCTTGTTTGTTTTGTTATATGACAATAAAAAGGGTTTCATATTAATCCTCCAAGCACGGCATGGTAACTCCAGATTAGAGGAATCCCAGGAAAGGCCGCTGGACCACTCTCTCACTCCCTCTCTCTTTCTCTCTCTCCAGCAATCTCCAATAATCCTGGGAATTTTTTTACGATATCCAATATTTGCCCCGTATTTTCCGCAAATGATATATCCACCTCACAGAGATGTTTAAGCTCACAAAGATAATCCCCAACAGCCATTTACACAATTGACTACTCATATAGGAGATAGATACATTTGTGTGCAGAATGAACAAACATGCTCTCATTTACGGTATATCTTGGTGTCTACCTTAAGTATGAATCCAAGAGCGATGACGACGCTCTGAGGACTTTAGAGGGAATCCCTAAAAGATCACTTCCTGAGCATGAACTCTTTTTTTCCTCTTTAACCCCCAAACAAGTAAATGAATAGATGGTGGAAAGATGCTTGGGGGTAAGGTGTTACAAGAAACCAAGGTCCCCCTGCCTTCAGAGAAACTTTGTCCACTTACCCGTCTAGTCTGCGTTCATAGCGTCCATCTCTGCTGTGGAGCGACGCAGGGGGCCCGTACACCGGCCCCCCTGTCGCCCTTGTGAACCCTGATACATCCCGGCCACGAGAGCCTAAGGACAGACTATCATCCAGCCCCCTTGCGGCACTAGGAATTGTGCCTGGTTCATTGTAATCAGTACGCAGGTCTCTGTCTCCCATCTTGTTGATAGCATTGTGGGCCTTTTGAGCACTTTTAATGTCCACAAAATCCACAAAAGCTGCAACTCCACCTTCAGACCCCCGCTTAGGGAGGACCTTGACACTCTCCACCCGTCCATATCTAGGAGGGAACAATGGGAGAAAAAGATGAACACAATGGTTTAAACAGCTGCCTTGTTACAGCTGATTCTTTATTTTTTTTGTCCAAGCATGGTTTTTAGTTTGGATCTTTTGGTAAATTAATGCATTTTCCCTGTTGCTCTCATAATTAAACTTTTTCCACCTTGCATAAATGGGTGAATTGCTGTCAGCAAAGGGGGAGGAGGCTGGAAAGATGGAAACAGAGAGGTGGCTTTACTAGTGATTTATTACTGTGGTCCCTTCTTGCAAGGCAACAGTAACCCAGCAACTGGACTTGAAATGGCACGTTAATAAATGCATACATTCCCAACAATACCTAGAGCGTTTTCATAAGAGGGAGGTGCTCGCTTCAGCTACTGAAAAGAGCTCAGATGATGTTTGGGCAGCGCAACGTAAGGATACGTGACATTTCCTGGTTCGCTGTCTGGGTTTCCACAATCCAGCTGTAATATGCATTTCTAAGACTAAACAGTTTGGACAAAAAAATACATCTTTAAATTGTTTTTCAAAACTGGACACGAATTTTAAATTATAACGCCTTGAATTTATATAGGCTATATATCTATGTGAGCATGTCTTCCATTTTATTCGTTAATAAGCCTATTGGGAAAATAACCCGATAGGCTAAGTGATATAATAAGTGATGGGCAAATAAAAGGCAGCATATAAGTTGTTTTTAAAGCCTAATACGCGATATAATTTAAAAAAAACATCATACCCTACCATCACATTCACGTGTTATTTTCTTTCTGGGAAGCCGAAACAAAATCTTTCGGACGGGTTATTTTCGCTGTCCAAGAGACACGGCGGAGGACGCATAAATATATTGGTATGCCAGTTCCCACATTGAATAGCCTCCGACGCCATTTTAGAAAGCTGTTCACACTGCTTACTCATTCTGCCGTCCCCCATCTTCAATGACTTCTATCACACACCGGGCTGTCATGCACCTGCAGACCCCGGCCACCTCGCTGTGTTGGAGCACGGCAGCAATGCCCTCCGCAGCCCACTATCCGCACTTATATCAGGATCCTTTAACATCTACAAGTCATCATTCCCTTAAGTAATGGAGATTACGGCATAGGCTAATTAAAATTGTTGTAGGATAGTTTACAATCATATGTTTAGAAAGGTTGCACGGTGAGCACAAGCTACGGGTCTCCGGTGTTTGCGTGTCTAAACATATCCATCTCTTCATAAAAAATAAGGGCAAGAGAGTGCGAAAGATCAAATTAATGTCGGTTTTGTGGGAGTAATCTCTTGGAGGTGTGCTGCAGCTGTGTGTAGAATTATATTTTGTTGGACGGACCTTCATGTATGACTTCTGTTAGTTGGTTGGAAGATTATGTCTGGTTTCGGGGACACGACATGATATTGTAAAAGTACGTGTACTATTATGGGGATAACCCAACATATTTTCCACTAGACTATTCTCCAGATAGGCGGGCTGTTTTTCCTTGACAGTCAAACCACTTCCAGCCATAAATGAGAAGCGAGAGCGCACACAAAATATAACCCATTTAAATGATTTCTCCCGTTCATCAAAGACAACAAATAGGTGAGAAAACTGGTGCATGCACTCACCGTTACTCGGTAGGCTACATTTTAGCACACGTTAAGCTCAATTAAAATATATTCAAATGGTTAATAATGAGTTATACGTTCCTGATATAGACGGTAATTTAATTAAAAATCAGATCAGTTACACTCTAGGCTCCTCGGTTAAGCAATTCACATTGCAACACGCAGCTAGGCAGAAGAATATTGCTACAATGTGGCAAACAGAATCCGTAACGTTAGATCCATTTACTTTGCGCACTGCGAGTAATCTAGAATGTTACAGTTTTGCATATTATCTAACACAATTGCACGGTATACAAAAGCATCTAGTTTGCAACAATGTTGCAGGGAGGGTGGCAATGTGATCTCGCGTCATTTTCTTTTTTACATTTCACTGAATTGTATTGAAAGCGAATTGTGGTAGCAACCTTGCAGCAGTACCCAGATAAGCAGACAAGTAGGTTTATTAACCATCATTTTGTACCCAGATGTGCACATGTGTAGAATGAAGCCGTGACCTGAAATGACAAACTCACAGAAAGTCAGGTGAAACACCGGTTCACGGTTTGCTGTTTTTAATCATCGTTTCATACTCTCAAAAAACTACACTGGTGGGCTTGCAAAATGCAGGCTATCAAATGCATACTTTGTACAAGCCTATAGGGCCAGCAGTCTGGCTCGGCAGGTAGGCTGAAGTTTGTTTACATGGTGCTGCTGTTCTACTGAAAAGGTTGTTCTTAAGTTACCTCGTGGGAAAGTCCTAAAAAAGCAACGCCGCGAAAAGGACAGGTCAAGTTATGTAGTGTATTGTCAAGTAATGACATGTAAGTTTGCGAGCATGCCAAAAAGCCAAAACCACAGCTTGATTACCAGCTAGCTTGGTTTTTGGAGTGCCAGCCATTTCTTCTTTCAGCCAAAATTGTATGCAATGTTGATTAGCGCAGGTTGACAGCAGTTACCAAACGGGGGATTCTCCTGCTTCCTCTCGACTTCAATAAATGTGACAGAATAGAGATGCTGCATGTGGACCCATTGATATATTTGCAAACAGCGTTTACTCACCGCTTGAAGTGCTCAATGATTTTCTCTTCTCGTACATTTTCGGGTAAATTTCCCACCCATAAATGTCTGGTTTCCCGGACCATACTGTGTGATCCTGTCCCCCGATCATACAGATGAGTTTGCTATGTCAGTTTCGTCCTGTGCAAAAATAGAGCAGGTTGCAATATAAACGCCAAAAAAAAATACTCCACGGAAAACCATTGACTGGTCGTTCTGACCCAGTGTAACCAGTGTAACCATTAGGTTGGATCCTCGCACGCTGTTTGATACTCCTCGTTGTTAAAGCGCGATCTGGCATTTCGTGAACGCGCCCTTAACTGTTCCCGTGACTAGGCGCGTCCCTGACACCATGCGACCTTTGCTTGTCGACAGAATGCGTGTCGCTTCCTAAAAAGATGCAGCAACTTCGCTCGTAATGAGCCGCGCACCGCGCACGCGTGGCATTGTGTGTGAACTTTTTTTTTCCCCCTTTTTTCTGATGAGATCGTCTTTCTCCTTGCGCATGCGCGGGAGACCCATTGAATATTGGAGCTTTGTCATCTTAAACTTTTGAGTATACATGAGGATCCCCCCCCACCGAGTGATCGAAGGCCTATTAAAACGGAGGCATACTTGCTTTTGTTAAGGATCTTAACGAAGTGTAGAAGGAACTCATTCCTGCAGAAAACAGGAAGTTGGCTGGGGCAAATCTGAATATTCACGAATAGAGCGTGTGAGACTGTGATGACCCAATGAGCTATAGTAAAAAGTATTTTAGTGAATTAATATGATGGGACCTTTTAGGGATGCAAGATACACAAAGTCAATCTTTAATTTATTGTCAACTGATTCGCTCCATGATGTACATCCTGATGACAAAAAGATTAGTCTGGATTTTCTGGTTTCTGTTTTAAGGAGAGAATTATTCCTGTTCACAAATTATTGATTACACTTCTTTAGGCCATCGAAATAATACAGATTTGTGTATTGAGTGATAGGTATTTCCCAGTAACTTACTCTTATCAGCCTTTAAGATCATGACCAAAATGCCTGGTTTATCCCCCTTGTTTTCCATGTTGATTAACTTATTCTATTATAGCTGAAGTGGTGAAAATCCTTTTAAAACTGAACTCAAAAATAAGGACACGTTGGCAGCTTGGGGCCTGATGCATGCCTGGGTCCTATAAGAAAAGCCTTAGATCAATTAAAATCCTTTTTACACTTCAGTGATATCTTTTTTTTTCCCCAGACAAACTAGAAAGAGTCCCTCACTTTGGCAGAAGATAGTTTAGTATTCAAAATTAACATTGTGTTTTTGGTGGGCTATTGTTTGATCATTGGCAAAGACCCTGATTCAAGTATGGCCTCAAGTGTCAAGATGCATTAGAAACTTTGTCTGACTGACTTGCAGCTACACCAAAAATTATATAAAACATATCCCTGCTACAGTTAACACATGACTGAATTGCTCCAGAGACATAAGAGCAATGGAACAAACGTCAACGTCATTAAATCGTCACCCAAACAAAAGGTTACAACATAAAATATTCTTTGTTATAAGCTACTGGTACAAATTGGAGTGCACGTTGCTAAGTCAAGAAGGGTGACTTGTACAGAGCTCTACTTTAAGCTAATAAGTAACATGAGCAATCAGGCACGTCCAAAAGTCCAAGAGACAATCAAAGGGTGATAAAACAAACTCTTGCCTATCCATACCCATTTTATATTGTCACTAAGAGTTACATGTGACCGTAAATGAAATTATAAATGAATGAAAACCAAAGAGTGAAATCTAACAACATTTGCGTGTGACGCAGCCTAACAGTTTTGATACAGACTTTGATGTGTTTCCTTTAAA